>JAQIVE010003579.1:0-16431 GCA_034698285.1 Sminthurinus bimaculatus | reverse complement strand
GATGCGATGCGATCAAAAACTCTGGGGCAAAGTCAACACTGGAAATCCAGGAAAAAAGCAGGAGAATCACAATCAAAATCAAAGCTTGCTGGAGAAGGAAAAATCAGAGTCAAGACAGTTTCTTTTCCTCCAGTTTATCGCTGGAGAAAACCAAGAGTAGAAAAGGAGGATGACTGGAAAGTTTGCTCTAGTTATTATGTTAGCATTTGACTTGGTTGGTTGACTGGCTGGTTAGTTAGTTAGTTGGATGGATGGCTGACTGAGTGACGAGTTGGACTTGCTCTGGCACTTTTTTCTCCAGTTTTTTTCCAGTTCCAGAGTGTGTGTGGCTGATGTGGAAGTTTTTCCCCAGTCATTCATTACCTCATTTCCTCTCCGTCATGGAGTCCATATCAACTTTTGAGCTGGACTCACTCAATGCCAGGCATCAGGCATCAGCCTCTGCTCTCTGCTCTCTACTCTCTTCTCCAGGCCGTTCCATTCCATTCCATTCGATCCGATTGCATGCAAACTTTTGCAATGGACTTTCCCTGGATTCTATCCCCGATTTTTCCAGTCCGAGTTCCGAGTTTGAGCTGGAGTCAGAGTCGGAGTCGGGGGAGTCGTAAAAATCTGTGGTTAATTGGGCATCTACTTTTGTGGCGAACCCGAATCTATCCAATCCATCCAGAGTCTCCATTCTTATTCTCATTCTCATTCTCCCGTGTCTGGAAAAAACCTGGAGAAACTTTATTCCTTGACTTGACTTTAACTCCTTGACAAAATTGTCTCTCTCTCTCTCTCTTTCTCTTGCTGCCCCCAAAAGTTTTTAATTTGATTCCTCAAAACTCGAAATTTGGTCCAATCAACCTTTAATTTTATTCCGGTTTAGTTTAGAAAAAAAGTCCCGGGTTTTTGCTCCTGCTGGGTTTTATTTTATTTTATGATAATTGTAATTATGATGATGGCCTTGCCAATCATCCATTATCATCTACATAATTGTCAAGCTCCTTGGATCAAATTCAAAATCGAAATTCTCCATTAGAAATTCGAAATTCCATGCAGGCGAAATAAAACGAAATAAGGTTTCTGGAAACTTTTGGCGGCCAAAATACAAAATACATAATCCATCCGCACAATTTTCCATAATCAGCAATCATTTTTCCTGGAGAATTTTTTCCCCGAGACAAAAAAAGTTTGTCCAATTTTTATTTCATATTTTTATATGAATATATATAATATATATTAGGCGATAATCAAAGAGTGTATGTACAAAAGTATGCGAAAAGGAGCAAAGCAAAGTTCTGGAGAAGCTCCAGAATAAAGAAATTACGACGGAGAAGATTTGAAAACTGACAGGAAAAATATTGGAGCTTAATTTTCTCATTAATTTTCCTCCTTGACTCCTCTCCTGATTTTACCATGATAAATATTGTAAAATTATGAGCATACATATATACACACAGTGTGCACCGTCCTGGAATTCTCCAGGTGAGTTGGTTCTCTTTATCCAGACGTGTGTGTGTGTGTGTGTGTGTGTGTGTGAAAAATTTCTGGGGCTATTTATTTAGTGGAGGAGCTTTGGCTTGGCTTGGCTGATGCTTCATCTTGATGAGAAACAAAGTTGCTTTCTCTCCAGGAATTTTATTGTGCATTATGTGGAGCTATACATTGTACATATTATGTATGTACATGGAAGAAAAATCAGCCTGGAATTTCTCCATTAGAGCCCAAAAGACAAGAAGAACTATAGAATCTGCACAATGTAATACAGAGACTTTGGAGGTAAATTTTCTCCAGAGCACACTCCACAATTAACAATAAGAGTATGTTATATGCTATAGACTTTGGTCTGGCCTGGAACTGGTTCTGGATTCTGGAGCTGGAATGGCGGGGCTGATGAAAAGAAGTTTCATTTAATTTCATGGAGAATCTCTCTCCTTCCCCCCATATTCTCTCATATATGGGCCACCTGACAACTTAAGACCCACACTGGAGAGAAAAAGAGAGAGAGAGAGAACCGGAAAGAGGCCAGAGCAGAATTGCCATGGAAAACTCGGGCTCATAAGAACAAAGTCCTTGTAGAAAATTGCAGTGCATCCTCCTGGAGAAAATGTATGTACATACATAGAAGAGACAATATGTTCAGATAGGTTATTATTGTGACCCAGGGCGAAAACTCGAGCAAGAAACAGGAGAGAGGGAGAGAGGAGAAGAGGGGACAAAAATGGAGTCAATTTAATCAACATAAATATCTCACCCCGGAGATTTTATTTATGATGATGACGCAGGACATTTAATCGCAAGCGGAGGAGGACACCGACGTCTAAATTGTTACTCTATGTACTTACTGCGTACGTACGTATTGTATTATTCCCGTCATTATTACTCACACTTTTATTTTACAACAATGGAAATTCTCCAGCTCCGCTTTATTATTTATTCATTGTTGATCATACACTTTTCGACTAGGGCAATTTAATCATCTTCCCATAGATGAATTATGATTATTACTTATTATTGCACCGTTATTGCGTGAATCATAATGCAATGGAATGGATTAGATATGCATAAAATTAATGCATTTTCGCTGTGCATAATGCAAATTAGCCATTAAGCAAGGATTTCTACTTGGGATGAGGATTTCCTTCATTTTTATGTGCACTTTATATAAGTGTCACAATAAAAATCCATGTATAGTGTATTATTGTGTGGGTTTCAGTTTCTTTCTAGAAATTTGATATAAATTTGGTCGTCCTTGTCGTTGTTGTTGTTGATCATGATCATGATGTTGCCAACAAGGTTAAATGAGCCAGGGAAGATTTTCGAGTCATAATGAGAATGGTAATATGCATATGGTTTAATGAGGTTCAATAAATATGGAGGAATAAAGTGCAGATGTTATAATAATAATATGTAGGTAGTATATTTTTATGTAAAGTTGTGGATGCACTCATCATGATGATCATTGGCGTCCATTGAATTAAGTGGAGTTTTGGCCTTTCAAACTTTTGATTTATCACTCGACTTTAACTCCGACTCGACCGCCCGATGGGCCACACTCAACTTTCCATTCCGAGATCAATTTCAGTATCAATATCAAAAAGCCAGGGCATTATTCCCCCATTAAAAGAGTCCAGAGTCCCTACTCTTCTTCATATTCATCATACTATGTAATAATAATGAGTAATGCACCCAGCATGTTCCTCTTATTAAGTAACTGTACAATATGGCATTAAAAATTATGCTTTTTTTGAAAGTTGCAACTCCAATCAAAGAATTTGGTGAAATTTTGTAAAAAAACAGACAAAGATCGATAAGGTTCAATAATAACAATGCTTATTTTGCTTTTTATCAAACGTTATGTAACTATCGTAAAATTTCAAGTGATGTAATAAACGCGGTATAAAAATAAAAGAATGAGTTTTGAGGGAAAAGGGTGACTTGTAACTGTATGTACGTATGGGCTGAGCTCGGAGTATTTTTGTCGTTAGCGACAGTGGTAGGCGAAAAAAAAGACGGCAAAAAGTTTGAGGTGGAAATATGTACAGAAGAAGCAGAAGAATAAGAGTAAGAGTTGGAGTTGGATGAGAGTTGAACGCCGGGTGAAGAAGATTTCCCTTGTGACTTTCTCCATGCAGAATATGTATGTATACATACGTATAGATAGTATCATGCGAGTTTTTTCATGTGTGCTCCGCATATTCACAAAGATTGATTCCCATGAAGATCACCAGAAAAGAGAGTAAAAAGAATCTTCCACTTTAGTTGTCGTTCCGAAAAAAAGGGAAAAGTCTTTTTATCTCCGTGTTCTCTTGTTCTTTGGCTTTGGCTTTGTTTGAAGTCAAAGTCCAGGTTGAATTGAACACGAAGAATAAAGAAGAAATAAAAAGTGTAAGCGGCGTGATCGCCCTCAGGAAATATTCAATTTTCTAACTCCATTCCAAATACACGCTGCTCCATAATAATAATAATAATAATCTATTCATCTTAAATTTACTTTGGCTTTTTTCCCTCCTGCTCCTCCTTCCAGGATTCTCCAGAAATTCTAGAATTTCCACAGTTTTCAGAAACCAGCGTTGACTCACAATTGACAATTACTCCCGTGTTTTGCCCACAGGTCACCCAGTCAATTCACTCCTCCCGGGTGTCCTCAACCTCCTCTCAATTTCAATCCCACAACTTGACCTTATAAAACGAGCTCTTCTGTATGTACAATGTATGTACACAGTGCACTCATTTTTCAATTCCATACCAGTCCTGGGTTTTCCACAGCTCAATATTCCACACAATAAAAATTCCACCGAGTTCAATCAGATTTTCCCAAGGTTTCTTTTCATTGTGAATTGGACATGAAATTAAAATTAAAATTTTTCTGCGGATTCACATCATCCCCAAATTTAGACATGACATTTATTTAAAGTTTGAGAATAAATAATATGATGATTTTGAAGTGCCTTTATAAATCGTTGTTTGGTAGTAAACCCCGTGTATAGTCGAAAATGCTGCCTTTTCCATAGTTATCCTGGATTTTCCAGCAATTTTCGTCATGTCACATACTCATGTGTGTTTGAGAAAGTTCTTCATTTTTTACTCTTTCATCATGAGATTCTCCCATTTTCCAATACATAATAATATATGTACCATGCCATGGATATGGACTGGAATGAAAAATGGGGGGGAAATACCTGGAGAAAAATAATGGAGAAGATGAAGATGCGGTCTATACATAAGTGTAGTGGAAGAGATCTCTTAGTTATTTGCTGTATGTATGTATATATGTAAGTATTTTGTGGGATATTCGGATGCTTGGCTGGGATGATTGGAATACATACATATTATTATGTGTAAGTATTAAGGCTTGATTCGATGAATTTTTCCACGTTTTCCCCCCAACTCGGATCATCATCATCATCTTCATCTTCATCTTGAGTTTTTCTCAATATTTCTCGTGTGTGTCTTGGTTTCAGCTTTGGCTTTGGCTTGGATCAGGGTCGATCTGCGATGTACTCACGTGACACATTCGCATACGTATATGTATAATGTATATACATAAATAGAAGGAGGCCTGGAGAACGGTAAGATGAAGGCAAAGTGGATGAGTAAAAGATTGGTTTGGTTTGGTGTGGAGCTGGAGAGGCTACACACAAGGCGAAAGCTGGAGAAAAAGAGGAAAAGAGCCCAAGATGAGGATTGAATTGGATGAGATGTTTTTGACTCTATTGGGAGCGTCTCCTATACATATAAATACATACATAAAAACCATGTATGAGCAAATACACACACACACACATGAGAGGAAGAAAACTGGGTATAAATACATATTGAGAAAAGGTAGCTAAACGGGGGAGAAGAGAGTGAGAGAGAGAGAGAGCAGGATGAATAGAGTCGTGGAGATAGAAGAGAGAAGTGTGCCTGGATGTGTGGATCGAGTGTAGTACAAAGCATAAGGCATAAGGTATAACTATCTATACTCTACTTATGTATGTATGCTGCGGTGTGAGTCGACATGAACTTGTATTTGTATTTTGTCGGATTTGACTTGTTCTCTCTCTCTCTCTCTTCATAGAATTCTAAATGGTTTTCTATTTCTCTCTCTCTCTATTTATTTCGTTTGGGTTTAGTAACATGTACAAGAGCATGCATGTAGAATTTCCATGTGTATATATACATATTTGGATGGGTTCCCCCACGGAAAACTGGAAACGAGAGGAGGATTGAAAGCATCATCACAGACTGACTGACTGATGCGATATGCATTTAGAATGTATGTAGAGCCTGCAAAAAGAAAAAGGTGAAGCTTGTGAATAGACCACGGCCGACCTCTCTTTACTCTCTTTATACTTTATACATATTCCTCTCTCTCTCTCTCTCTCTCTTTTCCAGAACTCACCCTCGAATTTACGAGTAAATTACACATTAATACATAAACCTACATACACATACATACATATTATTCCTCTAGTTATTATTATACAGAGTCCCGTGTATGTATTTATGTATTACGAGTAAGTATGATGATGAAAGAGTGAGAGTGCTTTGAAAGCCCTCAATGCTGATGACTTTTACACATTTATTTGCACAGGCAGTTTTATACATTATGTATATTGTATATGGTATATGTATGTATAAAAGGAGTACATACTTCATACTTGATATACATTGATGGCAATATTTGAACAGTGTTATTCTTGCTCCTTGTTTTTCATGTGGGAAAAATGGAAAAACTTTTGTTCTCTTTGTTTTCTCAGTATTACACAGTATTGTATAAGAGCACAGAAAATGAAGCAATGTTTACCCTTACTTAACACAACCAGCCAGCCATCCACTCCTCAATTAAATGTATGGCCAAACAGAGGGAAGAAAAAGAGTGTTTTCATGTTTCTTTGGGGAAATTCACTAGAGTCCCTGTAGAATCCGCCAATGTTTAGTATAAATACATATTGCACAAAGTATAGACATAAAGTCGATCAGATAAGCAAGGATAAATGAGTGAGTGAGTGAGTGCGTATGGAATCCAAGCAAGGTGATTCATAATTGTGCGGCTTTTGAACTAACTGAACGAGGAGCAGTTAGCTCTATGTAGTTCCGTTGATTTGTGAGGCGACTGACTCTCTCCGGGTTCAATTCCATGACGATGACGATGGCCCTGCTCGTGTCAGCCTTATTTATGAAGGCAGAAGGCCTTTGTCTTTATTTCTTTCTTTCTTTCAAGGAGTCCATCGAAAAGACAAGACTGCTGTTTGGGTGGCATCAGGATCCATACAATGCCATCGAATATATTTCGGGGTTGGATTGTTCCCTCATCTTTGGATGGTTTTGGATGGGGGTGTGAAGACGGTGGGTTGTAATTAATTGCCCCTAGTTTATTATATGGGACTGTGGGGACTCTGCCTAATTTGAGGTGGGGGATCCTCCCAATGTAATGAACACACACACACATCAAACGAACAGCAACTTCTCCCTCCCATCCTCCTCATCTTCATCCCCTCCTCCCTTTTCTCCTCTTCATACAAACAAGTGGAGGAACATTCCGCCGTACTTACATTGTTTTTTCTCTCTCTTCCTGGAAAAATCTCGAGTGCTTTCTCTGACTAACTTGCACCTTCAAGTTGAAAGTCCAGACTTGAAAGTTGAACAGTTCATCTGCAGTTCTCAGCTTTAAAGAAAGAAAGTTTTTTGGTTTTTCCGCATTTTTTGGCAAAACTGCAAAAATTTGGCCGACTTTTCCCCGTCAAAAGTTTTAATTGACTCAATTTACCCGCTTCTCCAGGATTTTGGTACATACATATATGTACAATGTACAGTCGGAAGGCGAAGACAAGTCAAGGTAAGAATTTGAAACTTGACGTTTGACGTCTTATGTCTGTTTTTTTGACACAACCCGAAATCGGAAACGGAGAGAGAGAGAGAGAGAGAGAGAGAAGCCGTTGACGTCAGCAAGAACCGGAAAATAACTGTCCATCAATAATTTTGGAGGATTCAAGGACTGGAAAACTCCGAATCGGTCTTTATACGCTGTCGTTTTGCTGTCTTTAAATTGGGAATTTGGATTAGTCCAAATGGAAAATGGAATCAAGGAGAAATTGGACAAGGGCCTGGACAATTTTCCTGGAGAAAAAGTAGTATGTAGTTTGAGTATATGTAGTACTTACAATAAGAAGGGGAAAGTATAAGCTTAATTATCCAGGTTGCAATTCAAGTTGCAGAATATTATCCAGCTTATCGTTAGTCCCGTCCTGTCCAGTTGATTTTAGTCCAGGGCGATGAGAATAAATAAATAAGAGAGAGGAGCATCAAAATACAATTTATCGGTATCGATTTCAGATTAAATTCGATTGCCCAAAATTCCTCGTCCCGTATATTCTCCCATGTATTATTCCGAAATACGTCCCTTTTCCATGTCCATGTCCAGGTCCATGTTCTGATGGGAAAAGCTCCAGCATACAGTATGTATGTACAACGTATGTCCAATGTACAAATAGTTCAGTTCCAGGACGACGTATACATGTACACTGAAATAAAACGATGAGGAGCCTGGAGAAGTGATCGTCTTAAGTAAAAGTGGAAGTAATAGTAAAAAGGGACAAATAGACATCTCTCTTTCACTTTCCGCTTCTTTTCCAGTCTTCTACAAGTCTTTGTATTTGCTATTTAGCTGGTCTTGTCATGGCAAATGCCTCGTCAGTCTTTCTTTTCGTTTCTGGGCAAAGTGAGGGTCTTTCTTCTTTGTATTGTGGATCGGGTGGGTCTTGAGCCGAGTCGAGTTTCGCCTGGGGATGATGACACTGAATTCAAGACCAAAAACTAGACAAGACAAGACCAACAAGAACAAGACTGAGCACAAGAAAAGACGACAAGACTGGAGTGAGTTTGTAGTAGTTGTTGTGCCATGTATAAAAGATGGAAGAGAGACCGGCCATTACATGAATATTTTAAAATGAGCTTTGGTCGAGACGAACCTTTCTCCAGAGACGAGACAATCTCCTTTCTCTCTATCTCCAGTCTCTCCAGTACAACGAATCAACCAACAACTCCTTCTTCTCTTGTCTTTCTTTCTGCGTGTGTCGCATTTGCTGGAGAAGACGAAAGAGAGAGAGGAATCAACTGGAGAATTGAGGCTCAGCTCAAATTCAAAGTTAAGGCTAAGCTGGGAATCGAACAGGGAGCCCAAGCTGGAGAAAAAACCAAGCTCTCCTTGACAAGGATGAAACACACACACACACATACATACACACACATCGATATAAAAAGACAAATTTCCAGCAAGAGTTAAAACCAGTCGTAGAGCTGGAGCTGGAACTGGACCTGAGAACCTGGAGAAATAGAAAGGATACCGTACGATTAGCGAATAGAAAATAGATGTGTGCATTATTGCATGGAAGAAAATCAGCTGAAGCAACTCAACGACGGAGAAAAGTCGTTGACATTTTCTTCACCTTTCTCCAGTAGGAGCAGGGAAACCTGGAGAAAAAGAAGAATCCTTTTTATTCCAGCAGCCTTGAATTAACTATGTATTAGCAGTAGCAGCCTGGAGAAGGAAGAGGAACTGAGGAAAAGGTTAAAAGCACATGCATTCACTATCCCTATAACTACTCTTGTATACTGGATGCTCCAGATAGATAGATACATAGATACTGGATATTTGCTGCAAAAAATTCTGGAGTCCCTGGAAACACTGGATTGGACATATACATAGACATAATATAATACTGTGAGTTAGTAGGTCTTTGCATTTTACGAGCTTCTGCACTAACTATGTATGTCAGGCCGGTATCATGATGATGATGATGACGATGATTTTGATGAGTTCCGTGCTAATCGACAGCCAGCTCCAGACTTTCAGTTCCAGCTCAAACTTAAGCCCTAGTTCCAGTTTTCCAGTTCCAGACAGTCGTCCGTGAATCATCGCGGAGGGGAATTGGAAAACGATAGACTTTTCCCTAATTTATGGTTTCCAGCTCCAGCACATCCTCGCCAAAATATCTAATGAGTCCCTTCTGCTCCTCCTTTGTTTTTAATTCATATTTCATACAGTGGAGATTGTCCCAACTTTTACTCCAGAAATAGTTTAATTTTGTCCAGAAAAGTCGATTAATTTTGGACTGAATTATGGAGCGTGGGCTGGATTAAAATAATTCACTCGCATGACTGGATCAACTCAAGAGGGGGAATCGAGTAATTCCATCTGAATGACAAATTGACAAGTGCTTGGATTCTTGGATAACTCTGGATTTTTCGGTAGATTTCGTCAACTGTCCACTGCGAGTTTGTTGTCCAGGGGCTGGGCAACTCACCTGGACAATCTTTTATTCAAGGACAGCATCAACCTTCTAATTTTGTTGTCAACCGGCATGTTTTTAGATTGATCTCAAATTGGAGACTTCCGCCCTTTCAATTCGAGCATGTTTTTAATTTTGCGTCATGTCATGTCAATGTCCATACCGATGCCGATGCTAATCAATAATTGCGGATCATATCGAAAATTTCTGGATATTTCTGAATTACCTGTAGAAAAGTTGCACAAAGGAGATAGAAAAACTGGCATACATACGTTTCTGTTGTCACGAGATCTTTGTCAGGGAAATGGAATTTTACCTTATCTCCTTTTTTCAATTGTCCAGGCGGAGAAATCAAGCGAAAGAAATTTCAATTTTCTTCAAAAAGTCTTATCTTCATAAGAAAAAGCATAACAAATATTCTGCATTCAAATTCAGTTCAAGTTTGACGGGATAGCTGGGAAAAAAATCTTTTTCCAGGACTTATCATTGAAAGCGGAAATTACACAGAATTTTTTAAAAAGGGTTGTTGAAGCATAAATAATAACAACTTGTCGGCTTCTCCAGTTTTTTCTATACCCTGAAAAAAAGCTTGACTTTTTACCGTTCTTTTTATCGGCTGGACAAATCAGGAGAGCCGATCCGCCTACAACAACAACAAACACAAATAACAGAGTCGGTAGAACGGGGTTTTCCAGTTTTCCAGTTGCAAAATGTAACAATGAAATTTGTTCCTCTTAATGGGATTTGAAATTGCTACAAATCTCAAAAGTCGTGACTTTCTTTGTCCAGCCGAGATTGCTACGATTTACCTGGACTTTTTTTATCAAGATTTTAAACTTGAGCTACCCAAGAAAATAAATAGTAAATTAAAAATAAAAATCAGCTTTCTCCAAATTAGGACTACAAAAGCGGCAAACTCCGCGTCAAAATAAAAGGAACAAAAATAGAAAAAAAAACAAAAACAAAGGTTCGCAAGCTTACACACAAACAAAGAAACGAAAACAAAAATATTGTGGAATGTTTGCATTTGTGCGAGAAAGTGTAGCACAAAAAACCAGGGAATACCATGCGTGAATTTGGATGGGATAGCGTGAGGCGGCTGGAATATGTGCGTATGTATGTACTTGTATTTGTACTTGTATCCAGGTTTCATTTTCATGTGTCAAGCTGACTCCGTGATTTATTCTGGAGAAAAGGCTCGGACACTCATTTATCAAGAGAGAAAGAGAGAGCTGGAAATAAATGTACGGTGTACGTACATAAGAGTGAGGCCCCCTTTCTTTCGAGTTGGTGAGGAATTTACAAGCGCCATGAATTATACGAGTACGCATTTTCAACGACATCCACACTCCAAACACAAACAAGAAGCAGAAAGAGAGCAGGAAAAAATACACGGAGAGAACAAAAAACAAAAAAGGAGAGCAAAAAGCCAGAAAGGCGAAAGAAAAACGGGCAGTGGAACAGCACTCGACTTTTTTTTCTCCAGCCAAAATGCACAAATTTCATTTTCATTACACTTGATAAGCACGCAGTTTTTTCACCTCAACTTTGGCCTCCTTTCTTCGTCTTTTCTGCCTATTTTTCCATGACTTTTTAAAACACCTTTGACAGACTTTTTTGCTCTTACAAGCTTTTCTTGTACATAATTCATGCATTCATAGATCGGTCATAAATAAATGAAAAAACCGCCTTTAAAAACTTTTCTGAGCTGGAGAAAGCTGATGCACTTTTTGTCCAGAACAAGTTCCCAGTTGCGCTCATGCTAGCAATTAAAAGTGTCGTCAGTCAAAATAGTCTTTTTTTCCTCTGCAGTGGACTTTATATTTTTACCCTTCTAAATTTGTTGTCTGGACAAGTCTCAATTTCTCCAGTCCTTGAACTCAAGTCATTCATCACCTCTGGAAAAGTTTGCAGTGGTCGATGCATGTTTCAGGGGACAAGATCAATGTTCAACATTGAATGGCAGTCTTATTCTTCTTGTTTTTTTCTCCAGACAATTTTTTTGTATCCAGTCATGAAAAGCTGGATGTCGTTCCAGCCCAAATGTTGTTGCCATATTGGAGGGCATAATTTTTGTACAATATTCTGGAGCTATTTATCCCGATATATTCATATTATGTAAAATACCTCAGGTGTAGCTTTCTTATGTCGTGCATTTTGCATTTTTTCTCCAGACACACGCACGCATTCCATACATTGCATACCGCCTACTCACACAAAAATTCCTGGATATTTTGTACGGGCGACGTACGTCATTACTCGCTCACATGCATCCATGCATGCATGGGCTAGTTAACTCTGCATAAAATTATGTATATGCTGGAGAAAAAAAAGGATGGCCCACTGTGAAAAGGAAGCCACAAAGCCGGAGCCGGAAGACGGCAGCGGGTGGGCCTGGAAATAAAAGGCGACGTAATTTTTTCCCCAACACTCTTTCTCTCTTTCCCCAATTTTGTCCAGTTTTTTTTATTTTGTCCAGACCACATCACATCACATCACACCACATGACACTGCTCACATTTATTCTCGTTTGTCGTTCACTCACTCATTCACGTGACATCCATCAGCCTGGAACTGGATGATGATGATGATGACTATGGATATGGAAATGGCTGGCAAATCGTCAGTCAGTCAGTTTTCTTCTCCTGGAGTCCAGCGCGTGTCATGAAAAATTGATGGGTAAACACGATTGGGAGTGGGACAGGTAAATGAGTGTTTTTGGATATGTATGTACGTATGTATAAAGCTGGAGAATACTGGAGAACATGGAACTGTGTGTGTGGAATGGAATGGCGGGCGGTGTAAAAAGCCGGGTAAAACATGTGAAGGACACAATGTTGTGTAAATATTCATGAGAAATATGACAACTGCAAATTGGAAATTTGAGGAGCGGGCAAAACAGAGAACACAAGTTTCCAAAAACTGCACTCTCCAGCTCATTCCCGTGTTTGTGAACAGCTTGTGTACATAAAAGAGGATCACAACCAGCTGGAGAAGAAGAAGAAGTAGAGAACTGGAGAAAAGGGGAGGCAGGCAGGTAGTAATATGTATACTCTGACATGTATCACATTTTATTTTGGAGTTTCCTCCCAGTTTTATGTACATTGTAAAACAATATACATACTTATACATTGTATACGCTGTACGGGGAAAAGTTGGTGCTGGAAAATGAGTGCTGGAGCTCTTTCTCTACTACTTCTTCTCCAGCATTCTGTTATTCCAGCCTCTGCTGCTGCTGCTGCTTTTGTCCAAAATGATGGTAATAATAATGATCAAACTTTCGTCCTGTCATGTTGTTACTTAATATACATGTTTGTCAATGTTTGTCATGTCACAGATGCTCCAGCTCCCTTTTATCCAGCACTATAATATTTTCTCCAGTAACTATCAAATGCTGTCCTCCTTGTTGAGTCTCTCTCCAGTCTCAGTCTCAAATATTTTGGATAAACACAAAATAGACAATGGAAATTCCCGGAAAGTGAACGAAAGACTTTTCTTCTCCCTTTCAACAGTTTTCTCCAGGATTCCAGTAAAACTTGTTGTCTCAAGTCTCGAGTCTCCATTTTCTCCAGTCGTCTTTATTAAATAGTAGTTTTTCTACTTACTTGCTTTTCCCCTCATCAGCAAACTTGTCCAGGATGGCGATGATTATGATGATGATGATGATGACTTTATATCCAAATCATCGTTTAGCCTTTATTTTACAAGGCGAGAAAAGTCTGCTACTGGAAAATACTGGATAAATTTAAATTCAACTTCTCCAGCGATTCCATGTTATGTGCGTATAAAGTGCATACATAGAGTTTTGTCATTAGAATTCTCCAGACTTTATTTTCGTTTTGCTTTAAAGAGGAGCCATCAACTTGCTGCTGCATTGCATGGAATTGAATTGCTCGGGTGAATTGTATGCATTTAAATCCATAAAATTTTATAATATGGGAAAAGGGATGAAAAATGCACCAAGTTTTTTCCACTACATTTTGTCCAGCCGTAAAATAAAAGTAAAATAAAATAAAAGCCTGGAGAAAAGTTGAGCTGGAGAAGAAGTGAATTGAGGGATTGAGAATAGGTAAATGTCTTTTATTAGGATCGACATTGACAATGTCAAAGAGGAAAAGGAGGAGTGCATCGTCATTCCTTTTATTCTGTTTGGATCTGGGGACGACAAAAACTCTGGATACATACTCTGGAAGTCTGGAGCAACTTTTTTCGATATTTTCTCCAGTCGACTTTGTGCGTTTGTTTTTTACGACCCGGAGGGTCCACAAAGTATCTCGAGAAATGAGCAAGAAAAAGACATGCACAGTTTCCAATCCAACATATTATACGTATATACATATTGTATGTATTCTCCAGACTTGAGACTCCAGTTCCAGGTCCAGTCAAGTTGAATATTTTCTCCAGGAAAAAGGTATCATCCGATGAAAATCCATCAGCCTCTCACATCGCATCGCTCTCTATTTCTGTGTATGTATATTATGCATGTCTACATATATGTACGTGATCCCATACTTTTGTGTATTTATCCTGGACAAAGTTTTGGCGGTTTTCTCCCTCCTTTTTCTCCAGCTCAAGCTCCAGCAAGATAACATAAAATGAGAGTGCACATCCATAATATCTTTTTCCACATCCATTTCCATTCCAGTTTCCTCCTTTTCTTCTCCAGCATTTCGTCTATCGTCTACGCACATTCACCAACTCCAGGATTCAGACTCGAGACTTTCTCCGAGTTCTCCAGCCAGACCATCGCAATTACCTAACGAGAGGAGTGAAAAAGTAAGAGTAAAAGTTGAATTCAACTTGGACTTTTGGAGGGTATAAGCTGGAGCTGGAGGAGCTGGAGAAACTGGAGAAAATGGTCCGTGCACTTGAAAAGTTGAAGCGGGTAGAGTGTCATGACCAGGATGAGAATGGCGATGACTACATTTGCTCACATTTTATTCGAGAAACATAAACATTTATAGGTAAGTGGGGTGGAAATATTGCATACTGGAGAAGGGCTGGATGAAAGGCTGGAAAAGCTGGAAAAGTGTCTGTCCGGATCTCCGGACTTTCGACCGTCGATTCGGAGGATGCGAATCAAAGTCCTGTTAGTGCAATCAGTCGTGGAAATGATGACGATGACGAGGCCTCAAAAACTCCAGCCCCAACGCGCGCCCATGGTTTTCCAGCCCCTTTTCTCTCCAGCACTATTTTTGTGTGTGGTTCCTGGAGAAATGGTCACGGGCCATGTAGAATAATGGAAAAAAGGGGGAACTTGTGGGAAAAACCAACAAAATTACGCACTTTGGTTGACTCTCTCTCTCTCTCTCTCTCTATTTCGCTCTTTATTTAGCTGGAGAGTTTATTTTAACTTTTCACGGTCAATTTTTCATTTGCTGGAGAATCAGGGAGAGATAAAAAGCGGGAGTGCTGGAGAAAATAAAAGTCACTCTGAAACTTCCACCAAGGACAATCTCAACTAATCTCCGTCTTTACAACTGTCGAGATGGCAATTCCTCTCCAACCTTTATTTTTTATTATCAGAGTTTTTGGCTTTAAGAAGCTGGAGAACTCTTGGGTACAACTCCTGGAGAAGCTGGATCACTGGAGAAAAGCTTATCCCTCCTCTCCAATTTGTTGCTACAAGTCTTGTATATGTATGTATTTATTTATTTATTATTTACTCGACTTTTATCAATTGGAAAATTGGCAAATATATTGGCATTTAATTGGATTTAATTTCCAAGAATTTTCATCCCCTGGGTATAGACAAAAAGTAATAGAAAATGGAAAACCTGGAAATTATTAAAAATTGAAATGTTGCCTGGACTTTTCATCAAAAATTCAAGTTAATTTCCATCTGTTGGCAGTTTTCTTTTCTTAAAGTACTACAGCCGCTGGACAAAATTGTGTTGTATAATCCTGAACGTTACATTGGTTTAACTTTGTTTTTGTCCAGTAAACGGCTGCTCAAGTCCAAGACTTGGAGACTAATCTTGTTTTTCTCCAGTTTTATCCAGCACACATACATACATTGTATGTACATTGTACAAATTCAGGTGCAGTTGATGTGGGCTTGCGTGCGCCTTTAGATTTGGAGAGGACGGAAGTCGTATCAAAAACGGAGACTTGTCACTCAACTCGACTGTTTTGTCCAGACATGGTCTCAAAATTGTCCAGGATTTTCCAAGTCCAACTACTTGTGTTCTCGTGAGACTTGGGCCAGGTGAATTTTGGGAATTATAAATATAGATTACAAATTAGCTGGACAAAACGAAAGCGAGAGGGAGAAATAAAGAACGATGAAACTGGGAAAGGGAATTATCTAACAAAAATCTCCAGGTGTAGGAATAATCAATGTTTGGACTTGAGACTGGAGTTGGGGGCCGGCTGGAGAAAACCGGAAGCAGGGAAAGTGAAATCCCGTCTGAAATAACAATAATAACAATTATTATAATCACAGTCATAATACGCAGGCACATTATGCAATACGCATTTATATACTTTTTTATCTGGACAAACAAAATATAACAAGGCGTCTAAAGCATTTTGCTGGAGAACACTGTTCAATTTTTTTGTTGGATTTTCAACTTGCCTGAAAAAAATTGAAATTTTAGGGAAAAAAAGGAAACTTTGTAATTAATTTTAACTAACTGTTGTCCAGTAATATATATATTTATTTACAGAG
>JAQIVE010003578.1:0-16432 GCA_034698285.1 Sminthurinus bimaculatus | reverse complement strand
GTAAAAAGGGGTGTTTTTGAATTTTGTAAAATTGCACTGAACTCTACATTTTATGCTTAAAATTATGGTGTAGGCCATTTTACGCTGACACTTATAGTTAACTTGCAATTTAATCTCAAAGTTTACATGAAAAAGCATTGAAAAGGCTTAAAATGACCCCTGTGACCTAAACAAAGGCCCATTCAAGAAAATGATTTTCATATTCGAAATCAGCATCAAAAACTGCATCGGGTAGGATAGGTGAGAATTCTTAACTCGCGGAGCACCAAAAAAAGTTCCATTGTTAGCGAAAATTGCATAACACATATTTACACTTGATATTTTTCCCCCGTCAAATAGTGAGTAATTACATTCTTATTTTCCATATTCCAGTTTGAACATAAAATGCGTGCAGAATTATTGACTAATGCCTTGTAGAAAAATCGTAGAACTACAGTCATAAAGTAATAAATTTTTATCCAGATTTAAATTTAGGTAACTGTATGTCTTGCCTTTGTTACTTAAATGTAATTTCGACTCAGTGTATTGTAGTTTTTGTTTTGATGTGAGAAAACATGGTTTATTAATTTCTATTTTAGAACAGGATTTTGAATTTTTGAGAAAATGAAAGATTCATTGCGTAAATTTTACTGTGGGTTGAGTTTTGATATTGTAAAAGATAACCAGTTTTCCTCTCGTTTGACATGCAGTGTATATATTGTCTGTGTATGTGTTATGTATCTATGAATATATGCATATGCAGGTACATGCATAACTTATGATAAGCATACATTTTTTGAGATTTGAGAGCGGATTGTGCATTTTTGTAGTGGATGAGGACGAACACACGCAGCGAGAGATTCTACGTGGATTTCAACTTGTTGCCCTGTTGGTGGCATGGAATTTAGCAAATTACTAAGCAAATTCCTCTTTACCACGCTAATATTTATAATCTTCTTGAGTTCTTGAGTAGTTTCACAGGATGTCTATTTTATGGTAAAATATTGGGTAGAACTCATTCGAGTCAGGAGAATATTTACATTTATTGTTTACAATTATTTGTAACTCCAGGCAAGCAGAAGAAAATTGTCATACATTTGTGTTCGTTTGTACATGCATACATTTTCACCATGAAATAATCCATGTTATATGAGCGGCTAACATCTGTAATTTTTCTCCTTAGAAGCGTAGAACACTGAGCAATACATAAATATTAAAACATCTTACAATCTGTTTTAAATTTGTTTTTGATGAGTGTAAAAAAGGGTAAAAATCTCGCTTGCAGAAATGTAAATAAAAATGGCGGTTTTATGCACTGTCATTTGTACATGTGAATGATAACTCTTATTCTTGCAGAACGTACTGTTCATTTCAACGGTCATTTACTTGCATATTGAGATCCTTGTTGAGACGGGTTTATTTCTTAGCAACAACAGCATTTTTCAGTTGCATATCATTGTCATTTGAGTGACTTGAGAAAATCTTGCAGCAATAAATAATGATATTATGTTCGATGTGCATTTTTAAATAAGGATAAAAGTAGTATGTACAAATAGTATTATACAAATGTATGTGATATGTGATTTTAATCCCTTGTTATTTACTTGTATTTATTTCTATGCGATGCGATGAAACAATGAAAAAACCAGTGGTGGCATCCAATGACTTGAAATGGCCAGTGACGAGTGGTATGTTCCGTCCCTTCGTGGAAGTCAACTTGATTGGTCCTCACCTTGCTGATAAGAAACGAAAACAAGCTACTAAATCCAAATCAAATACGTGGTCTCCCAAGTTCAACGAGACGTTCCACTTGTGAGTTTTACTTTTAACCTTGCATTCTCTCTACTTCTGTCTTTCTCCATGTCATTCCCCTTGTCTTTTGATTTTAATTACTGATCCTATCTTTAGCCCTCCTTGACAGTGTTTGGGTTTTCAGTAGCCCGACGCGGGGGTGGTTTTGACTTTATTCACACACCATTATATTCAGTCATTCAGACATTACCAGCGTTTGTATACACACAGAATGTAGAATACAGGTATTGGAAGGAAACTGTATTTATAAACAGGCTGATCTTTCTATCCTAACCATTGACACAAAATAATCCCGTGAAAAATTATGCATTGCGGGCTGTTTCCACCAAACCTTCTCCACAACTTTATTCGAATTCTTAACTAGGAACATTGTTATACAGTTGCTGGACTGGATATTGACTGTAGTGGATAGGTTTATCGAAACTCTACATTATCCTTGTATCCAGTATCGCGTTTGGATTGTCTAGAGTCGAGCTTCAAATTTCCAGAAATCTACCACCCAACTCCACTATTACAGTTCATTTTTACCATTCCATTCATACCTGCCACCTTTTATCTTTTAAACAACGTCTCATAATCTAGGTTAGTCTTGAACTAAATGAATACTTGAAGTAGTTTAAACGAACTTGCTTGTTTTTGTTCTAGAATCTCCTCTTTGCTTATTCATTCTTTTTTTAAATGGATGAAAATTTTTAGTTCAAAGTTCAACGTGTTTACTCATTTCATGCTGAATAGTAACATAGTATTTCAACATTCCCGCGGAAATTTACGGTTGAAATGATCATTATGAACAGAATTGTTTGGACTAGTCACGTATTGAGGAAGGAAGACTTGTTTCTTATTTAGTTTATTTAGTTTTCGAATAAATAGAAAGGGACACTGTAAAATGTATCAGAGCATTTATTTTGTTCGGGTGGTAGTTTTTTAGGCCTTAAAATGTCAGCTGTCGCTATAAAACTGCTTATTGTAATTCTTGTTGTCCAGTTTTCAATGGCTAAACAGTTAAAGAGAATATGTCTTTGGCCATATAGGATTTGTATATATATATGTATGTATATTCTGTTGTGCATTGCGTTCTAGGTGTAGATTAATTCTTGACCGGACGAACTTCCAGTGCCATTAAAAAGAACGTTAAAGGAAAGTTAAAAAAACTTAATGGGTGACAGAAGCTTTTTCTCTAACGCTATCCGAGGAAATTAATCGGCAGCATTACCATTAATTACTCTGAGGGTATAGTATTATATATTATATAGAGAGAGATCTGGCATTTATTCTTGTTTTCTATACTTTAAACATGGGAGAAAAGCTTTTCACATTCATCTTCGGAGTTTATGTAGAAAATCCCTTTGTTGTTTTTGTTTTATTCACTTGAATTACTCTTATACGCACATAAAATACAAACACACTAGTCTGTGTATTGAAAGTCACTTTGTTGTGTAAACTGCAAGGCCTGTATTGGACAGTAGTTGAAACTACAACATAACAGAACTGAAACTTGATATACGTAGCTAATGATTTCATTCATAGATTTGTATTCTATAGGCTCTCGTTCGTTGAACTTTTCTTCCAGACTTCATTCTTTCCCGTTGAATTTCAATTGTTTCCTTGACACTGCTCTTGTGAATTTTGAATTAAACAGCCTAGTAGCAATAAGTTTGAGCAATAATAATAATCATCATCATTATTATTATTGATATTACTTCAGTTCTCCTTGTGTAATGATGTGAGATTCGTTATTTGGTAATGAATATCAGAAACTTGGTATCTGTTTCTACTAGTCTGTTGTCCCAGCGCTGAATTTTAATTACCAAATTGTTCAATTCTTCGCACACAATACATTAACGACGAAATAGCAGTGCGTAGTAGTAGTAGTAGTAGAAGAGTAAAACGAAGCTACAGATGATGACGATGATGATGACAATGAAAAAGCTGAAATTTATTGAAAAGCGGTCATGTACAGTGAGCGAACGTACGGGAAGAAGAAGAATGTGAATCAATATCGATAGGGGGAACCATCATGACCATAGAACGGACTTGTACTTGCATTTTCGGGTGACTGCAGAACAGAGTCAAGTCAAAGTCATATCAACCTCGCTCAATGGTGTTATGATAGATATAATATCGTGAGTAATGAGTATCCCTGGAATGTATTAACAACTAGAAGCCGAGAAGGAAGCCTCGCCATCACTATTCTACACTGTATATAATGACTTTTTTTTCTCCCCGCTCATGTTCAACCTCTCAAGGAGAAGGACCAACCAGTAACCAGTGTTCAGAGCTCAGTCGATAATATAAGCAGCTGCGAGTAGAATACATATCTGCATTAAATAGGTAGCTGGTTGGGGCACAAGGAGAAGAATTTATTGATCGAATCAATTAATTTAATTATGATGGTGATGGATGATGGATGATGATATTCAGACTTTGATGTCTTCATTCGAGTAAGAGAGAAATAAAGGAAGAAGGAAGGAGAGTGAGACATCAGTCTCAGTGCCAGGGGCACTGAGGAGAAAGGAGGAGCAGGCTAGTGCCTCAAACTAGGATAAAGATAAAATGCTTAGTATTGTATAGAGAAATATATGGGGAGAATGATATAATCCGTCGATAGTGAGATGGATATTGATATTGGTGTGGAATCGACTGTCATTAAAATAGCCGAGATACTAATATTTTATTAGGTATGTTATACTTTTCTGGTTCTGATGATAAATGTTGATTTTGGTGCCCTTTCTCTGAATCCTGTATTCCTCCACACTGTGTGTATACTGTATACGTAATACGTAACGCATATCTGCGATAACGGTGATTCTGAATATGAATATCAATGTGAATATAAAGATGTAAACTGTAAATTATGATCTGTCCTGTATCTTTGTCGTAAATTAAAATGATTATTATTACAAGCCACTTTTTAGTCATATTATTATTATTGTAGTTATTATTCTGGGGAAGTTTTTTCAAAAATATACTATTATATCGTGTGATAATATTTGAAGATGATGCTCGACTACTCATGTTCATACCTTTGAAAAACGTTCATATTTTATGTGTATGATTATTGTTTACTTCGTTTATAGTTTATAGCTTTGAGTGCTCTTTTGAATACGAAGATGAAAGATGAGCATAAGTTTATTCAAAACGCTTGGAAGTGAAAAGAAAAATGACTATAATAATAATGATGATGATAATAATAATAATGCTACCAGATTCTCCATATGTACACCTTTTTGACAATAAAATACCTGATCGTGAATCCTTTTCTCATTTTTCCATGTGTTATCCAGCGCGGTGGGGAACGAGGAACATCTTGTTTATTTCGAGTTGCACATTTGCATCAAGGATTATTGCTTTGCTCGCGAAGACAGACTTGTCGGTGTGGCTGTCATGCAGCTGAGAGACATTGTGGAACAGGTAACATTTTTGGAAACTTTTCTCTCGTAACTCTTTAAGTCGTCTTTTTCTTTTTCTAGTACGCAATAAAGTGTCTTTTCTTGGTTAATATGTGCATATCAAAATACATACAACATATCCTCTGTTTTTTATAATATAACATGCATCTTGTTTGTATGTATATGTTTATATAAATACCTTCTTGTGCTCATTCCTAAACTTTTCTCCAACTCCTTCTTCTGCTTTGACTTCACGCATGTTGGCCTGAGCTGATTGAAAAATTTTCAACTGCTCTCCCCAAAGAGAACTGCAAGGTTTTTTCATACGAAGATGCATAAATATATTGTGAATGTTCAGGTATTAGACAAAATATATCGTCCTTGATGTTACTTTTCTCCTTCCGTCTAGTGTTTCTCATCGAAAGAACTAGAAGGGAAATGTGTGTGTTTCACTGCGTTAGAATTGTGCACTAGACGTACAAACTTGTGTAGAATATGTAAAATGCTCCAGTGCAAAAGCAAACATCACAGGTAAAAACTGGAAATATATAGTAAGGAAGAGGAAGAAAGACTTGAGACAAAGTTTTATTTTATTTCTATTTGCTACCAACTACCAACAATTTTCAGATATATGGACACATTTATAAAATAGATTTGGATCTTTCCCATCCTGCTGCTGCATCCTATTCCTATATTTTGCAGGACTCTCTCCAGTCGTTTTGTAGTGATAGTTGTGTAGTTACTTTTTCTTTCTATTCCAATCTAAATCCATCTGACTACTGAAGTACTGACTCCTCTTTAACTTTGTCCATGTATATATGTGCATCAACATCACTTCATATAATTTTATCTTCACATCGTATCTTTTAGTTCTCTCTCTCTCTCTCTCTCCTTTTCTCTGTACTCTGTAGTTCCCTCTTTCTTTACTTATCATTATCGTGAATCACATCTGTAAACATAAGTTTATGTACTGTTCATTCCTCTATCATTTATGCAGTTAGGTTACGTTGGTTCAATATGTTAAAAAGTCAAGCTGGTAGGAAAAAAACTGTGCGCCAGTACATGTTTTTCCTCACTCTTTTCCTTTCTCTTATTTTGTTTCATTTCCAATTCAAAATATATAGGTAACAGTTTTATATCTAATATTATTTATTGTCATTGTGATTCATACTTCATAGTCATATTCATGCCAGTCACTAGTAGTTAAAATGTTTGATATTAAAAAAAGCTTCGAAAAATGATATAATATGCCTTTATATTATGCTATTTGAACGATAACTGTTATAGTGTTTACTCATAGGTTATGGCATTCAAATTTTGCATACATAGAACTGGCAACTGCAACTGGTGCTGGCTAGGTAGATACAAATAGGGAGATATTACGTATTTATTTATTATCGGTAGATATATTTGTACATACAAAAAGCTTTATAAAGAAAATTCTGTTTATGACGTCAGATGTGACTGTAGATATACTAACATACATCAAGGTAGAATAGTATTATAGAAAAAGATGGATAAATGGAGATAGCGCCAGACTATAAGCATAAGTATGTAATAGAGTCATAAATAGGAGTGAGGTACGAGACGATTGTAATGGTCATACATCAGCAGGGTTGTGGTTCCTCCGTTTCGTCTGTATAAAACGAGGAGGAGATGGAAAGAGAGCGAGGGAGAGCAAAATTTTCTTCAACTTGACATTTCCCTACCCGCATATAAACTACTCAAGAGTTGCATATCTACTAGTGAGATCTCTCTCCCTGGAAGATATTGTATGGAGAATGGACGGGATGAATGAGCTTTTCTTCACGACCATGGCAGGGAAAATATGAGCCACACGTTTATATCCTCGTATTTTAATGCAATATTGAAATGGAGACGGAGGTATTTTCAGTCTCATCACGTGGCTGGAAATGAAATGAAGTTGTTGTTGTTCTTCATCTTCTTCTTGTTGCTTCTTCTCTCTGATGTCGGACTCTGAGACTCTAGTTTTCTTACTCTTCCCTTTGTTTTCGTTTTTCTTTCTGTTTCTTTTTCGCTAGCTGAGATCACAGATCATTTTCCAGAGAGATAATATATTACACATATCTTTTTTGTCTATATAGTTATGACAGCTATATGATAGTAGATGTACATATTGCAGATATCATTTATGTATGTTGTTGTGTAGATAATATGGTGTGTTTGTGTGTGACGTGTTATGTTTTGTAGGTGAACATGATTATTATTATTACTACGAATTTTGAGTCGTAAATCGTGTACGTTTCACTGAGAAAATTAAATCACTGTCGTGCCGTTTTTCTTGGTTTTCCTTGTTCTATTTTCTGCCTTCAACCTTTATGTTTTATTCTCGAGAAATCTTGAATTTTGTGGGTTTTTTTCTCTCTCTCTCTTTCTAGCCACTCCGGTGTATTAGTTGTATAGTAAAGAGTAAAGAAAGAGAGAGAGAGAGGCCGAGAAGAGGTGAAGTTTGAGGATAAAGGCATACAGTTAAATCTTAATCCTGACTTGTTGACATTTTCAAGATTACATTGTTCCACGTACATTGCGGCGGCTCATTTGAAAAGGACACATGAGTTCTACAGTCTACAGCACTGTAGAACTCATTGTATTGGTTGTACTCAGCCAGTGTCAGTTGACTAGCTAGATAGAGATAGACAGAGATATTCAAGTTCCTGGAAAACTTGTAAATTGAGCAGTGAGTTGGATATAATGTATGTATAATAGAGTAGAGTTGAGATGTGAAATCTGACAGAGTCCAGCGAGTTGTGGCTTGCTGACTCGACTACAATACAGTTATGAATGCAAAAAGGGGCAGAGGGAACCAAGTCAGTGATGAAGCAACAATGAGAGAGAGAAGAGGAGAAGAAAGAAAATATTTTTCTCAAGCCTTCATCCTGTGTGAGCAATTAATTGAAATTTATGTTCACAGTTAAATCATTTCTACTTGACTAGCAGCCGACTCGGCTCGACTATATAACGACAATTCTTGCGACTTTCTTCTTCTCTTTCTATATCCTTCTGTTTAGACTCGCCAAGTTTTTTATTGTCTCCCTTCGATTATCTCTATAGCTATTTTCAATTTACAACATTACACAATATTATGTATGGCTTTATGACTTGTGACTGGAGGCAGATAACTAATACAGAGATTCGACAGCGACTTTCAAGTAATGTACTCGGGAAATTTTATATTACAGCTCGTTGCAAAATAAAAAGTATACATGTACTAATAGGGGTTTTTAAGCTTTAGTACATAGTTAGTTTTCTCAATACTTGTCTGGAAAATGCTGGACTGTTACAGAATTGAAAATGAATTGTAAAATAGAGTCAGCCGAACTGATAAAAACTGCAAATTTAATATATCACTTATAATTACCAAATCTGCCTAATAGACAGTAGGTAGTATTACTTACGTATACACAGACTGTTGGGTTTCAGAGTGCTATTAATTGTTTTGAGCCTGTAGTTTGTATCCCATTGAATGAATATACATGAAACATAGAAGACGAAGAGCTTGAAAAAATGTAGATAAGAGACAGAAGAAATAACAAACACTTAAAATCTCTTTTCACTTGTCCTTTGCATGCTTGTGTATGTGTTTCGCATCCTTGTTATTTATCTATCCAGTGAGCCACCCCTTATCCAAACAATACACTTTAATAATTACTTTTGTATGATTATGATATTACAATTATTTTTATGACTTTGTTGTATACTGTACAACTATTAGCCTTTTTGGTGGTCAGATACTACATTTGAAGTCGTGTATTGTATTGTGCATAGAGTACGGTAAAGGAGTACAGATATGCAACATGCAAAAAGAACTCATCTGTTTTGTACTGTACTTTTCCACCATGAACGCTCTGCATGCCTGTGTAATATATTATGCGATTTTCTTCCTTATGTATGCGGTGTTGCGCTATGTGTATGTCTATGTGTGTTCAAACAAACGGAGGAAAACTTGGGCTACTGCATTCACTAAATCCATTAATACGGAGCAGCGGGAGATGAATTTTATTATAATTAAATTTTTCACTTAATGAGGAAAAAAGAACACCTCAGAAAACTACAGAGTAATATATAGCTGTTGAATTACATACAATAGATTAAGATAGTGCCCTACTCTTAAACTTCCATTGCGACGAAGAAAACTCATTCGTATCATCTTTGAATGTTGAATGAAAAAAACTAGATTTCAAACGAATAATAAGGATTTTGAAATTAAGGTTTTTCATCATTCCTTGTTAATCTTTCTCTTTGTTCTGAGTCTGATGATGCTCACGACGAACCAGACCTGAACCAGAACCAGGTGTGCAGTCGTCTGGATCCTTAAGATCTCTTATTTTTCTCCTACTTTGGAGCTTTGGAGTTTGCCTTGCATGTGAAGTACAAATATGGTCGGATGAAAATATATCCTTATTACAATACTTCTTTTATCAAGTAATTAAGAGCATCGTCATGCGATTGCATATTGTCTAGAACTCCATGGTGAATTTTCTTCATGTGCATTCGATTCCAACAATTTTACCTATATTTTCCCTTTTTTATGTACAATTTAATTTATTCCAGACCTTTTTTCCGCCATTTCCTTACCGTTTTGGCGTGTGTGCTCTTTTGTAGATGAGGATATTTGTAATTATCATGAAATATGATGAAGTTTTGGAGCTTTCATTCTAAATATTTTGTTACTTTTTCTATGAAAATTTTCAGGGTTCGTGTGCCTGCTGGTTAGCACTCGGAAAACGTATTCAAATGGATGAAACTGGCTGGACAATCCTTAGGATCTTGGCTCAACGTAATAACGATGAAGTTGCCAAAGAATTCGTCAAATTAAAGTCCGACGTCCGACCTGAAGATCAACAAATTCCTCTCAATCAATAAGGAACCAAAGACAGATGCAATAAAAACCAAAGAAATTGAAACTGAAATTTTACAGACTGAAAGAAAGACTTTCATTAACAGGTAAGATTCTGAATTTTATGTTTATTTTGGTTCATTTTGACTAGGAAATAAAAAATTGGCTATTTTAAAATATCCCAAAATAACTGTCGTAAAAGCTTACCAGGAAGAAAGTTATAGAAAGCATATGTGTAATGCGTATGTATAAAATGTACACTACACGAAAGATGGATTTCTGACAGACATAGACAGCTCATGTACCACATTTTTTGCAGTCATCGTTTTCATAAGATAATAATAGTAGTAAAATATGAGTTGTTATTTGTTACTGTGATAATATTGCTATATTTGCTTGTCTCGTCAGTTTGTTTGTTTCGTTGCGGTTAATCAAAGTTTAGACACCCACCATCAATTTACTTTTTTTATCTCTTCTTAAATGATGATGATGACCAAGTGAAGTGTAGAGCCGTGTAAAGTGTGTAAACATTATTTTCCTTGGTGCATACCTGCACAGGCATTTAACTTTACAATGTACTGTATGCTAGCTGTGTGTAACGTTCCTGTATATTATATTGTAGTTTACTTTTCCTTGTAATGTAAGGGAAATAAAAGCACAGTATTCGGTTCTTCCCTTGGCGTATTCTCGTTAGCGTTTTAACATCTCAATCAGAAAGGTTTCCTCAGTCCCTTCTCATCCCTTAGCTGTCGGTTGTTTCGCTAGACAAGATAAAAGAGATGTCAGACAAACGTATAATTAAGAGAAAAAACCTCCTGTTGAAAAGTGGTGCAAGAAAAAACACCAATCCCAAATTATCATATACTCTGACATATCCATTTTGATCTGCTCTGTGCGATATAAGGGAGTTTTAAAAAAAAGACTTGCAGCTGTATCTTAACATAAGTACAGATACAGTGCATGTATAATATACAGGTACTTATATTTCTTTAGAAACAACCTTACATAATGATTCTTAAACATACATCCTGGACTAGTCTATTATCTGTACACATAATATTATTATGCTATATTTTTTACTCTAGAGTTTTCCTTTTAATTCTACACTCAAAAAGTGTTTATGAAATGGGAAAAGAATGCATGTAACGTTTTATTGTATGGTAATATCTGCGTGGACTTATCCTAGTTACCGAATATCTCTAGTCGGGCATACAAACAATGTTCTATGTATGTGGATACATTGTAATGTGTGTATCGTATATTTTTGTGCTGGGGAAGAAAAAATGAGTGACGTAATTGATTTTTTAATTTATTCAATTTTCCTGGGGCCACTCTATTCTTTTTGCGCTGAAAAGTTGAAATATTTAACACTCAATCTCATTTTTTTGCATTGGATGGCAGTATCAAGTATGGCAGTCCATATTCTATATTTTTTTAAAATACACGTGCTCGTGAATTTAATTCGGGACTTAATTTTCCCCATCTTTTTAAAAAATGTAAGAATGAAGATGAACTGTTGTGCACTTGCTTCAGCTTGGTGCAGTTTCCTTTTGAGACATGTTTAAATTCACATTTCGTAAGCCTGTAGGATTAAATTATTAATAGCAAAATTAATCATGCTGCATGAATCATGTAGCAGAAGAAGTAGTACACAGAGCTAGGGGAGTATGAAAAAGACAATTCTGTTATCTGGGACTTACACGGATGCAGTTATGTATGTGCACATAATGTACCTTATATAAGGAAGAGATCCATCCATCCATCTACATCTTTACGTTTTTATTTTGAGAAACATTAGCATTTTTATTTTTTCCTGAGTATTAAAATGAAGAGCGTATTAACGTAAGTAGACTGTGTTGTGTACTGATGTATGCGTAAATACTTGGATACAGTATTTCTGTATGTACAACGCATGTATGTGTAGAGTATAATGCACCTGTCATTAAAATGCTAACGAGGAATTTCTGACATGTCCAGAATGGAGAAATGAGAATATCCCCCAAAGATAGCTTTTTACAATGTTCATCTACATATACCGAGACTTAGAGAATCCTCCAAATAAATAAATACTTGCACGCATCACTCGGAGGAAAATTTTGGGTATGAAAATATGTCGAGAAGTCTGAGTTCACAAGAGGATAGATAAAGGACTCAAATTTTGTGTGGGTTTCATCGAGGATCGAGGGAATCTAAGAGACAGGCACCTTTCGAGTGTTAATAAGCCTTCTTCCCTACTTTTGCGGCTTATACATAACACAACCAAAACTCAAACCCCTAAATATCTAGTTGAAGTTTAGGCTGATGTTGGTCGTCTCCTTCAAATTTTCTCATTTTATCCTTTTGTGTAGCCACCAACTTGCAACCATAGTTATATTATGTAATACTTTTGTGTAAGATAGATCATTGGTTACGTGAAGACTGACTACACACTATATGTGTGTAAAATACGCACTTCACTAAATCCACGATTCCTCGTATACCTCCCTCAAATGTGATTATGACATTTCTTTTTCTTTTTTTCCTCTCTATGTACAACAGGCTGGAAAAACCAGAAGAGAAGCAAGAAACCAACCAATGTGGTAAAAGATGAATCCAATTGTGTGAAGTATTTAGTATTTAGCTTGAGAACGGTGTGGTTGGAGGGGAATGAAAAAGCGAGGCAGATTTCCCAGTCTCTTAAGTCTCCTCAAAAGAAGAAGATGATCATCATCAACATCATCATATATAGGAGAGGACAGACGTCTTTGAGGCAGAAAAGCCTCTCACTCTCAGTCTCCGTCCCCGTCCCCATCTTTAAAAACGGATGGACGACGAAGAAGCGTTAAGAAGATGATGATGAAAAGGGAGAAGAAAAAGACAGCGGGTAATTCTTCACACCTTGATTGGATTGGAATGCATCAACCAGTCTGCCGGGAATCGGAATTGTCTGTACTTTTTAAATAATACCACAAGGTGCTAAGTCGGCTTCAGCTACTCTCGCTACGGATATCCTTTTGGAAGTCAACAAAAAAGCGAAGAAAAAGTACAAGGTATACAATATAGTATAATTATGATATATTCCTTATCGTGTCTATGCTCTATGTTATACACATGCATATGCCATAAGAACATGGTACAGGTCCATGTATTATAATAGAGAATAAAGTAATTGTACAATTCACAAATTCATTCGTGGTTCGTGGCTAATGGTGCATACATATGAAGGAAATTACAAGAATAACTTTATACAAAAAAGTGATTCACTAATCTTAATCCCAAAAAGTAAAAGGTAAAACATTATAGGGGAATGTATTTCTCGTATTCAGAAAGAAAAAAAAGTGAAACCAAATGTAATTATAGTTATTATTATATCTATAAAAAACCTGACAAAAAAGCTAAGTAGGATTAACTCTATAAAAGTATATATCTTACATGCATGGGGAATATGAATTACAAGTGCAACTTTTCGAAAAAACAGAAAAAATTCCATCCATATAGTATTTACATTTTCAAATACAGCAAACAAAAATCTCTAAAGTAAAACCGAAACCAAAACTTTGATATGGTAAAACTTTCAACAAATTCGAGTGGGCAAACTACCTACTGTATTTCCCTTTAAAAGCAAAATAGCTTAATAATATAATAATAGGTATATAAATAAAACATACCCAGTCATTCATTGCAACTGTATGACTATGTATACATAGAGCATGGTCGTAAGATACGAACCATGCTATAAAATTATAGCATTGCCCTTGAATACAGACTACTTACCAACTACTCTTTCTATAGACAAATTTAACATGTAATCCATATTCGTACATCAACTATAATACGCTAAAGTTGTTATTATTATAATTATGATACACTGGCCTATAAAATCACGTCAAGTATTGAGATTTTTTGTATAAAAAGGAAGAAAAACAATAATTTTAAATGAAATGGAACTGTAGTCTAGTTTAACTGAAACGATGAAGAACGCAACAGTACAATAGGTCATTGTTGCGACATCATTTCATTAGAAATAGGTGATAGAGTGATTTTTAAAGAGTAATAATGACATAGTTTTATTTAAGAATTTTTTTTAAATGGAGAAACCCTACATAAGTAATAAACTATAACAATAATCATTATCATCATCATATTTGTAAAATGTCGGACCTAATCAATATCGATAATAAACTTACTTGCCACATGCATCTTTCTCCACCACCCCGAATGTTCTTAATTATTTGTAGGCTTTAGAAATACGATATACTATACATAATTTTTAGATTTAATAGTACGCTAGGTAGTACAATTTTTTGAGTACTATAACGTATAGGACAATGATGAGAGTGGTGATTTTGTCCATTGAGAATAATTTCCCCTTGGGTTTTATTTGGTTGAACTTGGAAAGTTGTGAAACAGTTTATGTATATACATATATATATATGCAAAGGTGATGATAATAATAAGGAATGGTTAAGTGATCGTTGATCTAAAAGTTTTCCATTTTAATTGCAACGTGATGTCTATATTATGCTACTATTTGTTATCATTAGTTGAGTAATAATATGATAATTATTATGGTTCAGATATGTAGCCATTGAAATTCCCTAGTGGTGATTGTGATGACCGCTGTAGACAAATTATCATTACCATTATCATAGTCGTATACATTGTTATGAAAGGAGTTTATAATGTTGGAAAGTCGCATTCTTTCGCTCTCCCTTCAATCTTTTTTTCCATTCTTTTCTTTCTTTTCTTTCTTTTTATCTTTCTCCTATCCGCATCTCAACTGTGGATAATGATATGATGGTGTCATTACCATTGACATTATCATTGCCAAAAGCACAATGTTGATGATGAGAAGAAAAACTAGACAGTTATGACAAAGACACAAAGACCCAAATGTGAGCTGTGTCATTGTTGTATGATGGTATGTGTAAACTTAATTATTTGGCACAGGAAGGAAGAAAGAAGTTGTGCCCGTGTTAAATTTTCACCCATCGATAATGCAATACAATGCCTAATTTTAGTACCTCGTGAAGAGACATATCTCGTTGGTTCTTTTATTGTAAAATCTTTTTTATCATAGAATACAAAAAGAACATTACAAATTATTATACATTATACTATTATACATTTTAATGGCGTTGGTTCGTTTTTCTCAAGTTGTTCTTGTTGATTAATATGTAAGTCATAATTTAAGGAAAGAAAAACTAACTACGGTGTTGAATATGATACGAATATTATGGAGATAGTGTGAATTTTGAAGGGAGTGAAAATCTATCAACTACAATCATTGTTGTTATAATAATTATTGTTATTATACTATACTATTCTATGTTGTATTAAATTATGGAGAAAAAAATTTACATATTATCAATTATATGATGAATTTTCGACTGAGCTCTTTATCTCGTAGTTGAGTTTACTTTTTTTAAAGAGGAGGCAAGTTTACGTTCATATACTACCGAAACTACAAGTCATTATTCATCAACAAATTGTAGTATTCATTGCGCAACTACATCTAAAAATCAATTGTAGTCAGTCAACAATTAATGTATTTGCGCGATATCATAATATACCTACCTACGATGTTAGTGTTAGGTATTCTGAACTTGGACGCTGGACAAAGAAAACGTTTTCTCATTTCGTCTCTTTCTTCTTCTTCTTCTTCTATCTTATGTTAGGCAATACAATATTAATATTACTATGAATAATAAAGAACTGTTTACATTCTAACAAAGACCTTATTGAGCTAAATCCACACAAACATATTTGACACACATTATCATAATTTAAAAGACATTAAAATTTTTTCGGTGTGCTCACTCTCATGATTAGGCTGTAACGTTATTGTTGTTATTAAATGTAAATATGAGTGAAAACTGATACATACAACTGCACCGTCATCATGTTATATTGATAGGCATCCTCATCTTCATTTTGAATAATGAAAAGGAAAACGGGAATGATTGTATTGGTTATATTATGGGGAAATATCATTCACACATAAAGTTGCTCTGCCCCCTTTCAAAACGTGTTTCGACCAACCACTTAGATAATAAACGTCACACGTGTAAATTTTGGATGCGAATCTGAATGTATATTGTATTAAATTCAATTCATTATTCACAATTGAATGAAATCGAAAAATCGAAAACCATTCTCTCTTCTCTCTCTCCTTTTCTTTTTTCTTTTATGTTGGTGATGTTGATGGACCGTGACGGAAATTAAAGTCAAAGGCAACTCAAGTCAAGTCTAATCAAAGTCAGGCTGGTACAAGCATAATAATATGTAGACGTAGACTTGTGTAGTTCAATAATTTTTCAGTGATAATGTGCATGGTTGACTCAATAGAACATAACACTGAATGCTGCTTGAAATTGTTTGAGTATCAATTGACGACACACACATATACATACTT
>JAQIVE010003577.1:0-16432 GCA_034698285.1 Sminthurinus bimaculatus | reverse complement strand
CCGTGCTCAAAGTTTCCATTGTTTTAAATTGAAACTTTCCGGAAAGTTTCCCAGTCTTTTCTGCCTAACCCTGTATATGGAATACATTTTAGGAAATGAAATAAGCGGAGAAGGACAGACACGGAATACAATATGTATATAGGGAATAGGGATAAAGGAAAGAATGTTGGTTTTGTGACGACCTCTCCGCATAATCTCAAGCAGGAACCAATATCATCTGTATACTGTATGCTGTTGTAGCTCTAAAGAGAATACAACAACATGAATTTGAATGCAGACGATTCTTCCGTCTCTTTTTCTCTTGCTCCCTCTCGTTTGTGTACATATGTAATATATGTATGTGTTACCAATGTACAAATAAATTGAAAGAGAGACGAAAAACAAAATAGACAGGACAACAAGAGCAAGATCACAATGTATGTATGTATATGAGACGGAGAAATATCTACACATATAGTATAGACTGCTCTTGATCTGTTGTATACAGATAGAAAGATGAGGAGTGAAAGCAGACGCTGACTGCCACGGATGTGTTTCGCTCTTGTTTTTTCTTTACATTTCTTTTTTGCTTTCTGTTTTTTCTTTTTCTCTCGAGACAACTTTCATCAAGGCTGTGTGTGATGCTTGAAATACAACAAATGTAGACATCTAGAAATGTGTACTGTACATACAAATGCAGCAAAAATTGTTTTACTTGACCGGAAACAAAAGTATATTATTCTATACAAAATACATACGTCATGTATTGTAAAAATATTTAGATAGATTTTTCCATCCTCTCTCTAATACACACACACTCGACATCTCTGCCGTCTGGAGTCTGGAATAATTGATCAAAATCGTTGTGTATTGAATTTATTCTATCTTCTGATGTCTCCCTTTTACATATTTTTATCATCATAGTACAGTTGTTTTATTATTTATTATTTATGGTACAATCTTTGCCCACAGTCTCTCACATTCATCTCTGATCTGATTAAGCTCTGTCAGACACCTTTTGTTTTAGAATTTTAATTTAAAAACCGTTGGGTTTTAAATTTTCTCGTGTTGACAAGAAAAGGTATAGAGCTTTTTGGGTCCAAAAAGATCTATAGATGGGCAAGATTTAAACCCAAAGGCCATTTTTGCGGGTTAAATTTTGAGTATGTTTTCGGGTCTATCGACACACAAGTTAGTATTTAATTTGTATGTACTACACACTATACTCTTGTGCTCATACTGCATGTATTTTAAATAGGTGTATGTTATGTATGTTCATGCGAGCACAATATATTATATAAAATGATGTTCATCATTCACAGTGAGAGTGTCTCAGCTCTTGTCACACACTTTCTCCAGTAATACTTCCTTGACTTGTTTCCGACTCCGATTCCAGTTCCAGTTCCAGTCCATCATGCTCATGCAGCGAGACGGAAAGGGCGGCATTATTATTGAGAATGAAGCAGCCGCCACCTCCACCATGTTAGAAATAACATGTAGGTAGGTTATACACGATGCCATGTATAATATGTACAAAATATGCAAGAAGAGAAGGGAAATTCTGACTTTAACAGAGTAATTATTTGCTTTCCATTAATTTGTTTTGTTAGTCTCTCTTGCCTTGACTTGATTTGGTTTGGTTTGGGTTCGTGTCAAGACGAAGATGAATATGCCGCATTTTCCAGCACATATAGAATATAGAATACATGAAACTGGATGGAAGATGGACTGAAAATTCTAACAGGAAGAACTTTAGTTTCGAGTTCAGTTGCTTCTGGTTAATACAGCTTGAGACTTCAACCTCAGCAGAATATCATTTTTCTTTAGTGAAAGTTGTAAGTTGCATCATAAAGCATTTTTGCTCATAATATTATTTATTCTTTAGTCATTTTTATTTAGCCACTTGAGCTAAATACATCATGTTTATAAAATAAATGCCGGTGTATGAACTTTAAATAACAAACCGGAATAAAACCAAACTGAAACTTATCCACTAATCGTAAGTACATATACAATATGCACATTTAATATGTAATATGATCCCTCTTGTCTATATGTGAGTATACACTATACACATGTGCATCTGTTATCTGTATAAAATAATGTACTGTTAAATTCAGTGCTCTTTTAGGGCTGAAATTCAATAGGCATCTCTGTCTACATCTGATACTGATAGTTGTAATATATTATACAGATGTGTACTGTAAAATGTACCCTGTATTTATATATACATACACAGTTAAAGTTTTTGTGTCATCTTAAGTTTGAAATGCCAAAAGGAAGGCTTACATCTATGTATTTCTCTATCTAGTATCTAAGTATCTACTCCTTCCTTTTTAGACCTCAATTTAGAAGATGATTGTGAGAGGAGAGAATTGACACGACAGAGAAAGGGAAAGGAAAGGCGAACGAACGAACGAACGAGAGAGAGAGAGAGAGAGAGAGAGAGAGAGAGAGGGAGGAAGATAAGAGAGTGGCAAGGACAATACGAATAGGAATAAGTAGTGTAGAATATATAGGAATAGGTTTAGAATTCAGAACTATATACACGACATTGTCGTCTGTGTCATTTCCGTGTGCGGAGGCAGGAAGAAGAGGAATAGTGGGAGAAGAGACGAAGAGATGAAGAGAGATGGAATTGGCAGGAGTAGTGAATCCATTTAGGCAGAGCCTCCAGTCTCATAAATATTAAATATTCATTGAGTAATACCATTTTGGCGTGTTTCAGCCAGCCAACAAGATGAGCACGAGACGACGACGAGAACGACGAGAACAAGAACGAGGACGACGATGCAATTGACGAGCCGTCTCCAGAAACCAGCCAAACCCATGTACAATATTATACAATACAATACAATACAGCTCAACGTACATATATATACGTATAAAGTATCTACAAAATGTACAATATACATAATGTATGTAAAATGTAGAATGTACATATACGCCTGTTTTATTCAGCTTTAGCTTCAAAATGCTCATGCAGAATATTATCAAGTCGCTCTTAAATTCTCTCGCTATATAATATAATACATAAATATATTGTACGCAGTCTAAATTTTCTCACGAGCAAAGTAATGCTCATGTAATAAAGAGAAGGAGAGAGAAGAGAGAGAGAGAGAGTTGTATTAAAATGGTGGAGATTCTACATTATACATATTCTACGTACACTACACATGAGTCAGAATCAGTCACACACTATTTAAACACACTAACAAGTAAGTATAATATATATATATTACTTACTTGTTAGTTTTAGTTTGGATCGAGATCGGTTAGATCTTTGCATGTCCGAATTATCCTGCGATCAGTAGCATTTGTCTCAGTGCGCACAGAGCAGAGACGTATGTAATACATAGAGACGTAAATGCAATTGCTTTCTGTTCTGGAAGTCTCTTGACTACCCACCAGCCAGTCATTTCATTATGTAAATATGTGGCTGCCTCTCTCTTCTCTCTCTCTCTCTCTGTCCTCTCCACAGGACCAAAAGAGAAAGAGTTTTATCCTCGATCATAAATGTAATTATTATTATCATGGAAATTTATTCATTTTGCTGACTCTTTCAAAAGTAAAATTTAAAGAAATGTACCTTGTGCGGCAGAGTCATCTGATTCATCAGAATCATCTGAATCAGCTTTCGGAGGAATATTGTCTTGAAATTCAACCAGGGATAAAACTGGTGGTGTTTCTGGGGCAGCTTCAGTGGGATTTTCTGGAGGTTGAACAAAGTCTGGATCCTGTGGGCTACGTTTTGATTCCCACGACAAGGAATCCCCGTTCTCATACAGTGGAGGATTGTTTTGTGCTTTCGGTACAAACGGTTCTACCAGGTTTATTATGTTTGCTGGAACCAAATATTCTGCATTGTCTGTATGTAAACAGAATCACAAAAATATAAATACAATGCATAATACTAAATAAAAAATATTATTACGCTGAAAACTGAAAAAAACCAAAAAATTTAAATACCCCGTTTGATAACCTCCCAAAGTTGAGTAGTAAAGGCCGTGTTTTGTGGATTAAGAAAAATAAAATAGCCCGTCGAACTGACAAAGTCCATTGTTCCATTAACACTGACGATTTGAAAAATACAGTTTCGGATTTCTGTGGCAGTTAGTGTGAGGAACAAATTGTCCTTCTCATTCTTGATTCGATAGTAGTGGTCTTGGTCTAAAGTTGTTTCACTGTCTAGACAGAAAGGAACGGAAATTATCAAGTGCTAGATCAAAATTGCTTCTGAAATCAAATCAACAATACTTTTTGCTTGTACATTTTGCATTGTACATACATAGGCGACAGTACCTAGAAACTCGCTAAAGTCTAAGCCGTCATTTTTTTCATAGTCCAAGTATGGTTGTAGTTTGTCCAATTCTTTCACAGGGACAACTTGAGACTTGTTGTTATGATGTCTTGAGGAGGACTTGGAGTTAAAATCTGTAGAAAAAATGAATCAAAACAGTTTATCACAATGATTGAATTTAACTCTTACTTAAGCTGCGATAAAAAGTATAATGTATAATATATTATACAGTTAAACTTTACCTCGGACACGAAAGACAATCTCCATTATCACGGCAAACATGGCTAGCCAGTACATTGTGACTTGTAACTCATTCAGACAACTAGCGAATGCCTGGATTCAGTTTGTCCCTCTTGCATCTGGTCCAGAGTTTCAGGTTCATTTTTCAATTTGAGATCATCATCAGACGAACAATCCATGATCCAACGTATTTCCTCATTGGTGATAAAGCCTGGAACACAATACAACAGTTTTCAATGAATTGCACGCGCAACTTGAGTAGGTACATTTCAAGGCATACCATTTTATGGTGGAAAACGAGGAAAGAGTAGTTTATGATGTAAAAAATATATAATAATAATAGCAGGAGCACGTAAAATAAGGTAAAAATATGGACGACATCATCTAAAATCTAATAATCGTAATAAAATCCGAGCCATTTTTCTTGTCTTCTTTTTCACTCAGCGCACATGCCCAAAACAATATGCTACAGATTTTTCATCTTTATTTGTTGTTATTTAATTTTTAATTTAAAAATATATAAAACCTATAGTAACACAACTAAAATGATGTCCACAATAGAAATAATAATTAAAAGCGTAATATCCTTTTGTTCTTCGTCTACATTGCACCACATTATACTCCAATCCTGACTCAGGATTCCAGGCTAACGTGTGAAGCTGGGGAATTCGAGAGGATGTTTATGGAACCTGTTGACTGTTGAAATGTCATATTAAATACATAGCATGTTTGATGGTCGTGCACTCATTTTGTCCAGCAATCTCCACGTTATGGGATGGTTTAAATTAGATTTTTTGTTAACAAGTTTATAAACTGAAACCCTTATTTCAAACTCATCCTCCTTTGGCCATGCTTCCAACAATATTACTCGGAATTGTACATATAGCGACTAGCGACCCTAATTTTTATCTTACCTGTATCTACTCCCTGCCAAAAAGTATGTACCTAGTTATTTTGCTTTCTTCGTGCTCCGTGCTTGTACGTTATAAGTGATAAAAGCAGTGAGAACATATGCAATTTATTTCCAGTCCAGTGCATATTACACTGTCATATCTTCTATATCAGGGCAAAACGTAATCAGTAAAAGCTTGCAGTGACAAACTTGATGAGGAGGAGGACAGCAAGATACACCGAGAGAGGTTATATGCACGTTTCTTGGCAAGCCTTCCTTGTCTTCTGCACTAATTGCTCTGATAATCCCGTTAAGTTTTATCTGCTATGCATGCTGGATCATAGATCCTCGATCCCATGCGCCCGGTCCTTTTTTGTCTTGTAATTCATTTATTTAGCGTCAGTCATCTTGAAAATAATACACACACAACGGTTTAAATTCTGAGCTATGGACACGCCGTAGGACTTAACTATGTAATAGAAAGTTTGAAAAAGAAGTTAAAACTTTTTCCTAAAAGACAAAAAGTTTCTGTTTTATTAGGTTCACAGGACACTAAAAGTTTTAAAACTGGACATGTAAAGTGGTTGAATATAATAAGGAATGGATGAGAGGCAATTTCAATTGACCAAAAGTTAACTAATAAAAATGTATCATTTTTTTTATATTTCAGGAATCGGTTATGCAGTGGCACTAATAGCATTCTATGTAGATTTCTACTACAATGTTATTATTGCCTGGGCGCTTAGATATTTCTTTGCATCTTTTACTTCCGAAAACTCCTTACCTTGGACTGGATGCAACAATGAGTGGAATACGGATCTTTGCCGAGCGGTACTGTCTTTTCCATGAATAGGAAAATAATTACTGGCAATAATCATTCACTAATATACTTTGAAGTTTATGATAACTAACATTTCATTTAAATGCAAGTACACTAAGTACAGTGATATGTTTTGTAAAATTATAGATCGGAGGAGATAATAGTAGGAATTTATCAGAACTTTCATCTTGTAATGGATCGAATTGTGTCTCTACGACGGAGGGGCCTAATATTACTGATTTCTCCACAGAAGCACCAACCCTTAATGAAATTAAACAAAATTTTACTTCACCTGCCGAAGAATATTTTGAGTAAGTAGTGCACATAATGAAAAAATATGCTGCCTGTTCATATATAAAAAATATGCTGCCGTAGACGCAAAAAATAACACTTTTACTTTATACTAGAGCACCTCATAGAAACTATGCATTTTGTAGTACATACTTGGTTGTTATAAACGCATAAAGAATGTACCTTGTTTATCATCTATTCTCAACAATGTATGTACATATCATTATGCATTATGTACGTACATATTTCTGTAACTTTAAAAAACTCTATTGGTATCTGTTTATCAGGCGGTATATCCTTGAGCTTCAACACTCTGATGGGATTCATGACATGGGTATTCTTATTTATGTTATTTACACAGTACTTACAGAGTTAATATTATATAACTTTTCCCAATCATTTTTCACTCATATAGGTAACTGATATCGACTGTATTTAAATCGGCACATTATATCTGGTGTAGTTTCCAATAAACAAAAGTATAGATGCATTTTTTTAAAGCAATAACTTGGTATTTGTTGTTATTTAATTATTGTTTTTTAGGTCAAATAAAACCGGATATGGCCGCTTGTCTTCTAGCCGTGTATGTTATTTGCTACTTCAGTTTATGGAAGGGCATTAGTACTTCCGGGAAAGTAAGTCAACAGAAGATTTTTCACTTTCTCTTTTCCCCAAAAGCATACTACAAATACAATACACGTTTTTATGAAGTTAAACAAGGCCTACGGTTACTTTTGTTCCTAACTCGAAACCACTTGAAAAAACTTTGTGTAACAAGTGTTTCTTATTTGCTTGGTACTTGTAAGTTTTCTTCCCTGAAAACAGTGAAAGAATGTACAAATTTTCAGAAAATATTTTAGAAACTTATTGACAATTCTCCTTGTATTATAGGTTGTCTGGTTTACAGCTCTCTTCCCTTACGCCGTGCTTCTCATTTTGCTAATTCATGGAATACAGTTGCCAGGAGCCTACGATGGAATCCGCTATTATTTATCACCCAATTTTGAAAAAATTTACAATCCAGAGGTAAAGCAAGTTTTGAGCTACGCATTATGTTACTATTTATTATTTTCTGATATATTTTCTGTTGATTCTGTACTTATATACATAATGTACGTAAAGAAAATGATTGCACAATTTCACTACAGTGCACATGATAAGCTGTATTGAAAGTGCTCATCATGAGCCACATTGGGCAGTCATGTATGTAATAGCTTATATTCTATTCGGATTCGAATCCGGCCGTACTTCATGTCATGCCTATACACAGCACAGTGCCTGTGAGGTTTGAGATTTGTGCATACATATGTGTGTACTTGAGAGTCTCACGTTGAGACTAGACTTGATGTAAATCCGTGTGTGGAAGGAGGACGTTTCACTCCATCTTACACTCTAATGGAATACTCATGTCTGTGCACAAACGCCGTACAGAATGACAGATGACCCTTACTGAGCCTGCTATCAAAACAAAAAAGTGGAGAAAGTGTAACTTTTTTACACCCTGAAAGATAGGCATTTCTGCCCTTCTCTCGAATCTTCAACTATACTTCTTTATCAAAGGTACTTTCTCCTTTCCCAGGACTCGTATGCAGCCCGCGCACTTTCCTTTCTGCCTATTCGTAAATAAGTATATAAAAGTAGCTATTCCCACCGTATTCCCTCTTACCCACTTACTCTCCTTGCAGATTCTATGAAGGAAAAAAAATTACCCAGGGTTGCCTTTGTCGACCCGAAAGATTATGAAAATCTGAGGCAACAACTTCACTTTAGGATTTATATACTTTTTACTTTTCTCCACTTGAGACGATTGAACCCGTTATGGCTCATGACTGGAATACGATAAATGTCTGCAGTTTACTCCAAAAGCATAATATTATAAGTATGTATGTACATAATATGTACTTATACGTGTATAGCACACGTTATATAATATAACCATGCTTTATGAATAGTTGCCTCGGAACGAAACTCAAAGAAATGGTCGTGGTAACTTTTTGGATTTTGCCCCAATTCACACTTTAATAATTATTATGATGTATATTCTACGTTTTACTTTTAGATCTGGATTGATGCCGCTAACCAGGTTTTTTTCTCCCTTGGACCTGGTATTTAATTATAAATGATTTTTTCAATTGAAAAATATTATGTGTGTAATATTTTCTTTCTAGTCCTTATGATATATCTTTCTTTCTTTAGGATTTGGAGTGTTGTTGGCCTTTGCATCATACAACCAGTTCCACAACAACGTTTACATGTGAGTATAACAATTCAAGTGCACAAAAGATGTTTCCATGTCTTGCATTTTTCCCAACCGTCAAAAACCGAAAATCGACGATTGAATAATATATATAATAATTACATAATACATACATAATAATGATATTATGATATGCATTTGCTGCTTGTTTTGTCACCCTATTTTTACATGCCTATAAACTCTTTGTGTAATTAGGGACGCCCTTCTGACAAGTGGAATCAACTCCTTGACCAGCTTCGTAGCTGGGTTTGTTATCTTCAGCGTCTTGGGTTATATGGCACAGAGGACGGGAAAACCTATTGAGGTACAGCAATTAATATAGAATTGGAAATATTGGGTGGTGTAAATATTTATTATAAGGCAGAACTGTGAGCCAGGCCGACTCTGCTGTGAGCGGACGAAGAATTTTTTTCATATTTTGTCCTATTTCTTCTTCGTTTTTCTCTCTTGACTTCCGCTTCGGGACGACACAGGACGTTGCAACTGAAGGCCCAGGTCTCGTATTTGTGGTATATCCCGCAGGTAGGAGATACATACAAGAACGTTACTACATTTCTATATATTATTAATAATAAGTAGACTATTCCTTATGATACGAAATGCTTGATGTAACAAAATTGTATAGTTTTTACCGTATTGATTTTTTATTTCTTTGTCCTGTGTAAAGCAATCGCGACAATGCCTGGTTCGACCTTCTGGGCTTTGATTTTTTTCATGATGCTTCTAACTTTGGGACTCGATAGCAGCGTAAGTTATAATACCTACGTTTCTTCCTCTTATACAAAATACAGATGAATAGCTGCTTGGCCGACCCATTAAAAATGTATTTTACACAGCAATTGTCTTGTAATTCTGAAAAGTCCACGATCTTCTGCCTTTTGTATTGTATTATCTATTACGACACTCAGAGAAAAAAATTCTAGTTAAATCTCGGGGAGATGAGTGATTTATTTCATTAGTCCAGGTCTCCCGATCAACGGCAGTGTATGTATGATAAGGTATATAAACCCGTTGAAGCTGAACGTATATTTTATTTTGGGAAACGCTTCGATTTTCCCTGCACATTCCCATTCAGCAGTGCTGCAATTCCAAATTTGCATAATGATCTGATTTTTTTCAGCTATGTGTGAGCCATTTAGATGCACAGATTATGTAGAGCGGAATGAGTCGAAGCAAAATGTTTTATTATATCAGGGCGAACATTGATTTAGAAAAGACGACTATCACGATCAACGGGAACGAAGTAAAAGGCAGACAGAAAATTGATAACCTAACCGTGTTTACATTTTGCATTTTGCGTACACTAAATTGACTTTTGCCCAAGTATTCTTGACACAAAAGCAGGAACATATGCATACTATGGTTTTTTCAAAAACAGTATGTTTTTGAAAAGTTTCTCCATGCTAATAAATAGTGAAAGTTTTCAAGGACATGAAATTTAATAAAAACCGGAGAGTATATAAATACAGTAATCCGAAGGCGACAAAAAGAATTTGATAAATGGGCCAAATATGAAATTTCTAAAATTACTCGTGAATTTTTTGTAATTAATTTATATCATACTATTATCTATATGTGCAGTTTGGAGGATCTGAGGCTATAATTACAGCGCTGAGCGATGAATTCCCCCTTGTGAAAGCACATCGTGAGCTGTTCGTGCTGGCGCTTTTCACCCTGTATTTCCTTGTGGGATTAGTTTCGTGTACACAAGGTGGTTTCTACTTTTTCAATCTACTGGAGCGATATGCAGCCGGCTATTCAATTTTGTTCGCTGTGTTCTTTGAGGCCATCGCCGTTAGTTGGATCTATGGTAAGCCGTGCGATTCCCATGTCACATATGTATGAAAACCATCAGTCTGAAAATAAATGTTGGTTTAAAGCTGTGAATTTCTCACTGTAAAACCACGAAATTGTTTTAATAATTCATCTTTTCCTTTGAAAATCTTTGAATTCTTTCCAAATTTGCAGACGCTCTGCCATCTGCCACATTAAATTGTAACCTACTTTAACGTTTTCTTTGTTCCCTTACAGGTATAGACAGATTCTCGCAGGACATTCACAGGTAAAATACTTGCATGCACATTTATTTGTCTTTTGATGATTATGAAAAATGTACTTAATTGTAAACTTTCCTTTCCACAGCATGATGGGATTCTACCCTGGAATTTACTGGAGAGTTTGCTGGAAATTCGTAGCACCAATTTTTATTCTGGTTTGATTTTTACTTTCTTTTGTATTTCTACTTTTTGTGCATTCGTATCGATAACTACTAATAAATGATAAAAAGTAAACAACTGAATTTATTGATATTTCATCTGAATAAAAAGTGAATTTTGACACTCTTTTGATGTTTTAGTTTATCATCGTGTACGGTCTCATAGGCTACGAACCACTTTCATATGAAGGCTACGACTATCCCCATTGGGCCAATGTGTTGGGTTGGTGCATTGCATCGTCAAGCGTCGCAATGATTCCCGGTATGGCCATATACAAAATTCTAACGACACCGGGAACATTTAGACAGGTAAATTTCATGTAACGTTTTAAATAATTTAAAGTAAAACTAATTTTGGATGCGATATCTTCTACACTCCAAAATTCAACAATTAAAAAGGGCAGTGAAATAATTTTTGTTTTGCTTTGTTTTTCAGAGGATGAAGATTTTGACAACACCCTGGAGAGACACTCGACAGGCTGCCAATTTAAACGGAATTCAGTGTGAAGTAATTCACGTGAAAAGTAATATAGTTGGAGAACCAGTGTAGACATGGAAATGATTACCTTATCAGACAATCAGTAAAAATAATTACTGTACAAAATCGTCGCTGATGCGAAAGCAGCCAAAGAGATACAGTGTGGTATGCACAAGATGAATACAGAAATAAAAAACTGTATACTTACATGCATTTACTTAGAAAAATATAGAGAAACTATAGCCACTAGTACTAATTTAATAATAGGTCCTTGCCATAAGGGGTAAAATATTGTATAAGGTTAATAACTGCAGAATAGTTGATAATTTTTTAAAATAAATATATGTACAGGTAGTTATACATAGGGGTTAAAAAAATGTTTATTCCTTTTCCTACAATTGATGTCAATAACAGGCAACTGTTGCTAGTATTTTTTGTCTCATTTGTTGTGCGATGTGACAATAATCAATAATAATTCATACAAACAAAAATTATCGTGATTTACTTGCTTACGTTTCTGATAAATTATAAATGACATCTTGTTGAAGCTTAATCTTATTTAGTAAAACGTAATATTTATATAGGATTTAATTAATAATACATCATAGTACCGTTATTGGTAAGAATTAATTGAAATATGTCTACGTAAAGATAATGAGTTTTGAATAAATGCCGTGAGCCATGTGAAAGAAAATGTTTTGTGTCGGAGAGAGGGACCAATACACAAATAACTTACTACTCTGTAAACTAACATTGCTTGTATACGGGGCAAAAAGAAAATAATGACATCAGAATTGAAACAGAAACATATATAGGCAATCAATAGTTGTTGACTCTTATTTTGTAACTTGTGTAACGTCGATCTGGTTAAATCCAAGCATTTTGATAAAAAGCAGGTTCTTTATCATCAGTTGTGATGAATTGTGAATAAGTGAAGACAAAATTAACTACATATAAAACTGTTTACTATAAATTGCAACGTATTTGTGAATATTAAAATTAACAAGTTGGACGTTGGACCTTGAGTCTAAAAATTAAGGTTGGTTTATTTGTATGTATAATTTATACATAAATAATGCCCATCTTTATAAGTTTTGAAAATTTCCCAAATTACATTGTACAATGTACATATATAATTTTTGACGGGTTACAGAACCATTGACAAGCAGGTCATTAGAAATTCAGATACAGACCGTGTAGATATTTGTCTAAGCTCACACTGGGCACCTAAAAATAATTGAAAACTGTAAAAGATAAATGCTTTTGATGTAAAATGATGTCCTTCGATATCGTACAAAGAAATATTTAAATAGAGTAAAGTTCCTAATTATGAAATAATAAAATAATATAGACAGGACACACGAGTTAAGATACACGATATACATAAATACCGAATTACTGGTTAATGCCAAATATAATACATAATACGATTGTTGCATCCTAATATAATATTTTATCGGTTATATGCTATAGGATATAATATTATATAGTTAAATTTTTGAATTATTTTTATCCTGTCAATTTCAAATACGTACATTGTATACATTTTAATTACGCAAATACATGTTGACATTTAAAGGTGATAGGTCGCATTTGTTCTACACATTGTGTTGCACGAGGGTGCTACAACAGTGGTTAATTATTTGAGTAATTTCCAGCCAACATTATTTTATTTTAGGGCAGGCGTGTGGATGATTATACGTAATTATAGTAAAACCTTAAAGTCAGCCAGTTTAAGGTTTAACAATACCAACTTACACATCTCTCTTTACAAATATATCTATTTTGTTTTTGTACGACACAAGTGAATAGATTATGTCCCTTGATTCAAGGGGGAACAGGCGAAATATCGATGTATTTAGTATTCAGGGACATGTAAGTCGCGGAAATTCAAGTAAACCAGTGATTAAAATGGCAGCCAGTTTTCATCACTGATTGAAAACAGAATTTTTTATGCATTCTTACACACGCCTACCTACAGATAAAAACTTGTAATTTGTTTTTTACACATTACACACTATAATATGTATTATGTATAATGTATACAGTATACAGACTTTAGCTCTGAAAAATTTATCACTAAAATAATGTAGTCACCGTTTGCAAATCCGATTCTGGTTTTTATTTACTTGACATTGTTTTGGACGCCTTGTCTTTTTAATAGGTACGTGGAAGTGTGAAGACTTCAATGGATCTTCGATACTAACAGCATGTTATAAAAAGAGTATTACTTACCGACAACAATTAAAAAAGTTTTGTTTTTGATTCTACCTTCTTGTTTTGAACGCCGAACACGACGAAACAAATGCATCAATACCAAGAAACGTCAACAAATTTGAAGAACTTTATTTTCATTTTAAATATTAATTATAGTATTTTCTCAAGTTTTTGAAGAGAAAAGTGCATCGCTTATGGACAACCGGAAAATAACAATTAGGTTAGTACAAAACTGGGAGGGTGAAATTTTACACTGGAAATTAACGTGTGTGATCCCAAGCGCCACATGACGCTTGGAAGATATGCCGAAAAAACGTTTTATCATTTGTTGACATTTGCAGTGGTTCCTGATGAAACCTGATTTTTCTTTAATATGTATATCAATATTGATTGATCATCTATTTAGTGTGTAAGATGGTCTGCTTGCCGGTGTTTTCATAATTTGAAGTGTGTACAATGATTATTGTTAAATATTTGCAAACTTTCAAACTGCTAAAAGCTGAAGGATAGAAATAGATACCTTGATTACAAAAAAAATCAAGAGACCTTTAAAATTAGGAATTAAGTACCAAAAGTAATGTAATACTCTGTAGTCGTTATCTGCATATAAAATATTCTAATACTATACAAGCAGGAGTATACTAATAATATAATTGTAATTAAAAATGGTAAGATTTGATGTGCGTCTGTCACCTCAAATACGAAGCAAACATATTGTGAATGTACATAGAAAGTTATTAGTGATATTTAGATAATTTTAGGGGCAAAATGAAATGTAGAGCTATTGACGTTTGTAAAAGGATTGGAAATCCTAATGAATGAACAAAACACGAGAGCTATTGTGTATAATGTGCAATACAGTATACGAGAATGATTGACCTATAAAATATTTAAATTTACATAATGTATTTACTTGGTATGAGAATAATTTAACGTATTGTATGTTTTAATAATAATTAATTATTGTAACATAAAACAGGAAAAAAATGAGCGTAAAATACTATTAATGACAAATAATGATAAACATCCTAATATGTAGAGATATTTTATTGCTAGCAAAGCTTGGCTAAAATTAATAATATTATATTGTATTGTTATTTAAATGGATAAGCAAAGTGTTAAGAAGAAAGCAAGTGACAAATCCGTATCGTCGACGCAGTGCACAGTAATACATTATGACATTACACATTGATTATACAATATACAATACATAAATATTATGTAACAAAACAAATCGTATAAACTACATACAATACATTCTAGACACTAACTAATCAATCACCAGGATACTTGTCATTTGTAAGTTTTATTATAACACGTAATATAAAAGATAATAAACGTAGGCATATTATTTGACAAGAAAAATAAACAGCCGTTAACATTTTTGTCGTCTTGTCTGTCAGACTTCCATTCGTTATTAATGATCATATTATTAGACATGTCATCATATGTCATATGCTGCAATTATTCTATTTTTTACATAGTGTAATTTCATCTCGTCAAAAAAAAGTTTAAATTAAGTCAAGTCCATAAAATGACAAAAAGTTGACTCCGGATGTAAATATGTGGAAGATGAAAGAGCTGTTGTGTTTCAAATATGTAAACAATCTGACTAATATATCATTGCCATATAGTTAATACTAATAATGTATTCTGTCGCAGTGCTATGTTTCTAGCTTATCAGCAAGAGTTAGTCTCAATTACATTGATCGCTGTCCAATTGAGATCAAATCATCTTTATAACACTGCCATTAGTAAGCGGATTCAGCTTGAAGAGTTGATTGAGTTTAAAAAAGAGGCAGAAATTTCTTTTGGCTACGTGCAGTTGCAGTTCACTACACACAAAAGAGGTTTTAGTAAATAGGAACTAGGAAGGATGTAAAACTAACTAAGACACCTTTTACTTCTTCTTCTTCTTCTTCATCATCATCTTCCCCTTTGTGTCAAATCAAAAAATGCCTTATCAAAAACGATACTAGACGAGAATTTGCACAACTTGCCTTCGAAACGCTTCAACTCCATACTTAAATTCACCACGTCATAACATTATCTGCATATTACATGCATACATCTTGTAAAATATGTGTTTAGCTGACATTTTCTGCATACTGTATTAACATTAACTTGGAGAGAGAGAGAAACAGGTATAATATGCTTGAATGTTGAAAGAAGATGAATCTGATTCTGATGCTTTGCTAAATGCTAGGGCGAGCTCAAGCCAATAAAGTCTTGTTTTCCCATCTTTCTTTGCCTCTCTCGCTCTCATCATCCATTTATTGTTGAAACCAAAACGACTTGCCTTTTGACGTTATACTTTATAATAATTCTGCATCTGCATATACAGTTGGGATTGTTGACTGTAGACAGATTGTTCAATGGAATTTGTACTCCATATTTCATAAAAACAAACTCTGACGCGGCTCTCTTACTTTTATGCTGCCTCAATAGTCAACATCCAACTTTGCATAGTCTTTTGAGTTCATTCATAATAAATTTTAAACTGTGAACGCCGTGGTCATGTGTAGTGTTTTGTATGTAGATGCGTATAGATATACAGGAAAATCCCCCTATTGCGAACCGGCTTACTATGAACTGCTCGGTACTACGAACTTTTTTCATATCCCCGAAAAACTGCCCATATACCGTAATGTTAAAAGGCTCGCATGTTACGAACCCGGTTACTACGATCATCTCACTATTGTGAACCAATAGTTTGGTCCGTACATGGAAATATTAATGTATT
>JAQIVE010003576.1:0-16433 GCA_034698285.1 Sminthurinus bimaculatus | reverse complement strand
CCGATTTGGACGTGCAAAAGCATTTTTGAACGCGCGGATCGATTTCCAGCTCAACAAGCTTTTGCACGTCCAAATCGGCCCATAAACGACCGAGTTATTGCAGAAATTCCAAGCCGCATTTTGCGCGCCAAAATTAACGTGGTTGCTCGAGGTGGACGTGAAAACGCGAATAACTCGAGAACTAAGGCCCAAATCAAAAAAGTTGTGGACACCATTTCGACGCAAAATTTTGTTGCGCGTCTAGTAAAATTGGTTAGAACCACGTAGGTATGACGGTATGGGCGCTATGGGTCAAAAACTGTTTTTGACCCCCCAAAACCTTTAAAACGGTATGGAGCCCGAACACTTGGGCTCATATCAAAGCAATTGCATGCTTATTAGAGCCCTCAAAAACCCTCACAATATGAGGTCTCAACTTTATTTAGGCACCACCAGAGGATATTTTAAGAAAAACTCACTACGTACCAATATTTTAAAAAAGGGCATTTTTGATACCCCTGACTTTTGAAAAAGGCATTTTTGATACCCCTGACTTTTAAAAAATGCATTTTTGATACCTCTAACTTTTAAAAAGGGCATTTTTGTTTCTCCGACAGTAAAAAGAGCGAGTTTTGACACTCCAACAGCAGAAATGTTGCTCATTTCACATGTAAATTATAAATTTCATACATCGTATTTTATTAATTAGCGCGCATAAAAATGCTGTCAGAAGAACAAAAACTGCATTAAAATTTTAATATGTACCTGCAATAACTTTATTTAACTTTAGTTCGTTTCATTAAAGATTGAATATTTAACATTTTTCCAAAATCAGGCTTAAACGTAGCTAACAAAATACATAAAAATTAAACCTTTAATCAAGCTTAAAGCTCACACAAATGTAAACGATTAATTTTAAACCTGCTCACTAATACCTGCTGGATGGAAAAAATGCTTCACAAAATTCCGTTTTTCCACGTAGATTTTGACATCAGGATGTGTATTTCGTCGTTCCTTCTCATTCAGATATTTAGAAACAGCAAGCAAGGGATCAAAATGGGCAACTCCCACACCATTGATTGAGACTAAAAGATTGTTGTTCATCGTTTTACTTGATGTTGTGCTCCTGTCAGATGTCTTTACTTTGTTGTACATAGAAACTACGCGCTCAACAACCATTGAATGAGGAGCCGCGCACTGTAGGGCTGCAAAAATTTTGAAAAGCTCACAGTATTTTTGCGGATTTTTAGCCAAGGTATCGAGTTTATCACTTAGAGGAAGCAGGCCATCTACTTCTAAACCACAGCACTCATCGTAACTTTTAACTTTGTCAATTAGTTTATACTTTTCTTGAAATGGGACCAAAGAAATTTGTAGTTGTTCTGCTGTTTTGGATTTTGTTAGTTGACTAACTTCTTCTAGAACTGGTTCATCCGGTATTTTGGCATCTAAACGATCGTGAGCTGCTTTTATGATTTCTAAACGAACTGATTTGAAGTCCCTTTTAAATGGGACATACTTATTTATTGCTCTCCGATTTTCCACGTAAGTAGGGAACTTTGAATTCTGAGGATTAAGTGGCCATCCTTTTTTCTTCAAAAACTCTTCTTCAGCACCTCCTGGATAAGCATTTTTATTCATATTTTGAAATTTTAACAAAGCTTTTTGCTTTATTGCCTTGATTTCAGTAACAACTAAATTTTCAAGCTGAAATTTCTTTTGGAGCTCTTGAAATATAATCAAGATGTCAACCATTAAACACGTAAAATGTATAAAATAGTCGTCTGAAACCTTGTTTAAATATCCAACAGAACAAGCTGAATCTTTAGTTTTATCTTTTATCTGGTCGCCAAAAAACTTCCGACAGTACTTCAAATTTCCAAGAAAAGCTGTCACGAGTCTAAGAAGATGCTCCGCCATTCTAACATCGAAGTATTTTGGAAATCGTTTGAGAGGTTGGTCGAAAAACGAAGAACCTGCAACTTTCGAGAAAAGTATCTAAAAAAGTAAAATCAAAGAATACCATTTTAATGTCGGATTTCCTTAAGTATCAAAATTGCACATAAGTAAAAAGTGGGTTGAAACCAAACATTTTAAATTAATTGTGCAATTACCACTTGTGGATCATCCTCTTCACTTTCGTCACCACTTGACTCAGAATCCGGAGGTACTGGAGTTTTTGGGTTCAATTTCTGGTAAATCGCCTTCAAATCTTTAACTCGTGATTTGGCTCCACGAAAAAAAGAAGTAATATTCTTGATATCGGATTTCCACCATTCTAGTTCAGGAACTACTTGTTCAATTTCTCCATACACTAGATCAGCTCTGTGGAAAAATATTTTCATTTGGAAATGTAGACTTTTGGTTTTACTCCTTAATTGCGGGAAAAATTCATGAGATTTGCTAGAATGACTTTTGAGGGTCCGTTTTTGATAAAAGTAAAGTATAAAAAATAAAAATGGTATCTGCTAAATTTCATGCATTAATTTTCATAAACAATGGCCATTACTTTAAACAGCTGCTTACCTATGACACGAGCACCAGATTTTAATTAATTCTTTTTCTAGTTTGTCGGACAAAATTTTCCACAGTCCAGCATCCTTTCCAGTATTGGCAGCTTCACCATCCGTCGTTATACTTGTGATTTTGGATTTGATTGAGGGAAGAGGGGTTCCAATTTTTTCAAACGTTCCAATAATTGCCTCGAGTAGTCCTTTAGCTCCTTTTCCTCCTGGTTCATAAATCCCAAGGAAAACGGTTTTCATTTTATTCTCAATCCATAGCCTGGCTGTCAAGTGCTTCACATCACAAGACATTCTATCCTGTGACCCATCAATTTGAATTCCGATACAAAGACTTGAGATTATATCTTCCTTCAGCTTTTCAAGTTCTATCTGACCAAGAATGTTGCTCATTTCTGCATATTTCTCTGGTGACAAGTATTTCAAATCTGAAGATTGTGGCTGAAATGGGCGAAAATGTATCGAATCAGCATTTGAGTTGGTCAGCCGAGACAACTGTTGATTTGCGTGACGATGGGCCAAATATCTAGAAGGCCACGACCGTGCACTTAATGTCCCAATTCTTAAGTCATTATAGCAGTCGACTGCTAAATTTACCAGCTTCTCACATAGCTTTACATCCATTTTCTTGAGAGATCTTAACCAAGGGTGATTGTCGGAGCTCCCGTCTTTCCACATTTTGTCCAACTTTTCCAGCCCAACTGATTTAGTATGACTTGCACTTAAATGGTGATCGATGAATCGCTTAAAGTTCTCCTCCCCTGAAAACCTGATTCCAGGTGAAAAGGCAATTGGAAGACGTCCATTCAAACTCAGTGCGACCGCATCAGATGAAAACAGACTACAAATTGCACAGTAGCCAAAAAGATTTCCATTCTTGTTTGGACGAGTTAATTTTATCCAGCCAAGTCTCTTTATTAGCGGATCTTTGCTCAATGGATATCCTTTATACAGCTGAATTGTATCATCTATTAAAAAACGACCAAAATGCAAATTATAGCACAAACCAAAAAGTGTACCGTGAAATAAACAATAACTATTTTTGAATACGAAATATGTTTTATAGTCTATTCACTATTTTATAGCCTGAAGTTGAAGTTTTTCTCTAAATACAATATTTGCTGCCAACAATAATTTCTGTTTTTGATATTCAAAAATGGGCAAAGATAAACATTGACTTACCTTTACTTACTTCTTGGGCGTTTTCTGTAACATTCTTTACCGGATCATCAGATTGTATGGAAATAAAAGTATCAGTACCCACGTATTCTGTTAAAGTTACTGCGCTTTTACTTGAAGCTTGAGCAACAGGCACATCTGCATAAATAAGTATATAATAAATAATAAATACATAAAAATAAAATTGAATGTGTAGCATATTGCTCAAAAGTTGCCTTCTTTGAAATACAAAAACCAAAAGTAAAATTATTGTGTACAAGAGTAGTTGTGTTTTTATGCTACTTTGAAATACACGAATGTAATTATTTACTTACCTTCTTGATTTATGCTAGCATTATGATTTGACTCATCTTCAGATTGTATGGAAATAACAGGGTCAGTACTCGGATGTTGTGTTGTAGTTACGACAGTTTTAGTTGACTAAGGGTTAGCTAAGAAATCTGCACACAATTAAGTAAAAGTAAATAATTGATTAAAATTAAACGTACTACAAGCAAATTCATTACCCATTACGCATTGACTGCAAACAGATAATTTTTTACTGGTTCAAAATGCCACATAAGTTTTAAAGTTATAAAGTGAATCTTCATTTTACAAACTGAAATTTTAAAGCATTATCGTATGTATCAAATTCAGATGATACTATATTGTACACATGTAATTTTAATCTTAATATCATAATATTATGTACTTACCATCCAAAACTTCGATTTCTGGAGAATTGAAACCATCAATATTGGGCTGTTGCTGTTGTACATTTGGCTGATTAGTTTCACTACTCATATCACTCAAACGAGGTTTTTTACGAAAAGTTCGTCAATTTTAATACACTTCTTGGCTGCCTCAATTAAACTTTTAGTTTGTTCTTTTTGCTTTCGCCTGCCGGTTGGCATTTTGGTGGTTAAAATGTAATGCAAATAATTTAAACATGAAGAATGCTAAAATGCTAAAATATTAATGTGCAAAAACAGGCTTACCGCTTAATATTTTGAATCCTATGAGATACGTAAAGAATCGACAAGAAAGCGTAACCAGCTTCATGCAGAAAAATCAATCTCTTTTATAGTTAGAGTGACAAAAAAATCACAAATACATGTGTGATATGCACTGAATTATGATGGAGATAAGGCGGCACATTTGCTACGTACCAGTAAAAAAAGGGCACTTTGACTACGTACTAGTAAAAAGGGCAACGTACCAGTAAAAAGGGCTACGTACCAGTTACTGGTACGTAGTTAACATGTTAAAATATCCTCTGGGCACCACCCATTGAAAACCCGCCGGGACATGGTAGCAAAGTCCATCCCCCGTTTTGGTTTGGAGTTTCCGATGGATTCCCGTTATTTTGGGGTCGAGTTGAATTTCTGAAACAACTCCACGAAACCCTGCAGCAAAACAAGGGTAAAGGCATCACAACGATTTTGTCCCAGGTGAAAGTTGTTAGCGGAATGGGGGGAATCGGCAAAACTCAAACGCCCCGTCTATACATTTCCCAGTATGAAGATTTCTATGAAAACGTCATTTGGATCCAGGCTGAGACCCAAAAAACCACAAGAAATTCCTTCCTCAGGTTAGCAGCAGAAATCGGAATTTCAACAGAGGATTCCAAGGACAAAATTGTAGTAAATATTTATAAGAAACTATGTCAGGATCAAAAAATAACATTATTTGTACTTGACAATGCCGACGATTTTGAAAGTGGGATCGAAACCTTTTTTCCATCAAATTATTATCCCGAACTAAAGAACTTGGCCATTTTAGTGACTTCTCGAATCCAGAAGTGGACTCGACGGTTTAAAAAATTTCAAGTATTAACTCTCGACTTCTTTACCCAAGAAGAATCCAAAGATTTTATCTTTAAACAGCTCGAAATTCCGGATAGTCCAGCAACCGGTCCAGAAATCTGGGAACTCATCAAATTGTTGGGTGGTCTTCCATTGGCTCTCCAGCAAGCCCGGTCCTACATCTGAGAAAAGAGGGATTTTCGAAGACAACTGCAAAATGTTGAGGACTACATCAAAGACTTCAAATCCGTCATGGCCAGTATTATTGACTACGAAAAAATCCCGGGTTCCCCATCAACCCTTGTCGTCACGTTCAATTTGACCTCTAAAAACCTCAAAAGTCAGAAGAATGGGGAATCGGCCATCAAAATTCTTGAGGCTCTTTCCTTCTTGTATGCGGACAAAGTCCCCGTGGCTATGATCCACGCAATTTTTCCAGAACTGAAAGAACAAAAGATGTACCATTGTTTGACGTTGCTGGAGAAGTACTCCCTTATCAAACAAAACTTTCCGAAGAACGATGACAATGAGGCCGCTTATGTCACCATCCACCGACAACTTCAATGTGTTGTTGTGCACCATCTTAAAAACTCGCTGCGTCTCGAAAGTGTGGTTGACGTTGTTCTTGATGGATTTCTTGCTGTTTTGAAAATCATGAACTATGAAGAACGTCGGGACAATTTCATCAATTTCGACCAGATATTTCAGAATCCGTTCATGTTAATACCGACTTCAGAGAAATTCATGGAATTTTGTATAGTCTTTGGTGACATCATGTTTGTCTACGAAGATGCCATGGAACTCTGCAAGTTTTTCAAAAAAGTTCACAACGCTTGTCGGTCACTCGTGGAAGAAAACCATGACGTGACATTGACCCCAGATGTTCAACGATTTGCCGCTTTTTATTCCGCCCGTCTTCGTTCTCGAGTAGGGTATTTTGCGGCGGAAAATGTTGTACAAAGGTTGCATCTCAATTTTGGTCCAGACCACCAAGCAACTCTCGAAGCACAAGATATCATGGCTGATCAGCAGCAGAGTCGACGGACATCCATCAAGCTGTATGAAGAATTGGTGGAACAGAAGAAGAAAGCTCTGGGTGAAAATCATCGGTCGACACTGAAAACACAACGCGTTTTGGCAGACACGTATGAAATAAAGAAAGCGTGGTCAAAGAGTTTAAAGTTACGTGAAGAGATTGAGAAGGGACAAGTTAAAAGGTTAGGAAAAGACCATCCAACTACTCTTGAAGCTTGTTTAAGCAAGACCCGGACCTTGTTCAAGCTACGGCGATTTGAAGAAGCTTCCCAAGTATTTCGCTGCGTCTACAAGAAGAGGAGCCAGATATTTGGTGAGGATGATGCGGACACCCTTGATTGCCTTTACTGGATAGCGAAGGCAGAAGAACAACATGGGAATCTGAAAGAGGCCGATCGATTGTATCAACGAGTTTGGGGGCTAGAACAAGAATCTTCCGATGAAGGTTGTTCAAACACCGAAGACAAACAAGCGCGGTAAGAAACAAAACACAAAATATCCAAGTACAAGGAAGAAATTACCTTTTTTCGTATTGTAGGTCGTCAAAAAGTGAAATTATTTGTTTGCAAAAGCGGGGAGGGGATTTTAAAAACCTTATGAAAAAAACTAATTGTATTTTTTGATGACCTGCATTTAAAAAACCAATGCCTATATTATACATGAAAAAAACATGCTTACAAGAAAAAACATTTGTACGGGAAATGTGACATGGTATAAAAGATACGTGCTTCCTACTTTTATTAGGGTGACGCAAACTGACGACAGTCATGGTACAATCCAGGAACTGTTTGACGTACCAGATGAAACTAAATCATTTCCGGCACTCGGCGTACTACTGATTCAACCATTATCTATCTTTCTCTTTTCTACAATATTGTCCTATATTTTCTGAAAGCAAAAACCATGCAAAACGATAACAATTTAATAATATTTCTAATAAAAACGTTACACAACTTATTATTCTTTAGCAAAGGTAGTATGTGTTTGCTGGTCAAGCTTTCAAAGTTCACTGAAGATTACTGTAACAGAGATTTAAACGAATCCGTTGGAAACTTAAAGCAGCCGCTACCAGTTGCTCGAATTTTTTTTTGAAACATGTGCATAAGAAAGTTCGTCAAGTGAAAAAAATAATCCGTTGTTAACTTTTAATTTTATTTTTGAGTGGAATTCTACACAAAATGTTGCAAAAAAACCTATTTACATAAATTGGAATAAATAATTAGTTCAGCGTCGAACATCGCTTCACGCGATTTAATATTATTTGTAAAGCATTCGGCGTCAAAGCTGTAAAACGAGTCCAAGCTTTGACGCCGGTTACAAACTTTTAGGGGTGAAACTCAAGACTTGACTGTTGACTGTAGACTGTAGACTGTACTGTGTCTTGGAAAATCAGTTGAGGAGATATCCTTGAATCAACTCGAGATTGTAAACGTAGCCCTGGGCATTAGGTGGGATTTGATTGAGGCTGTAAAAGTGCGCTCCGGTGTAGTAGTTGTAGAAGCGGTAGAAGGGGAGGCTTCCATCATCCGGCTGCGCCCACAGGTAGCACGGGATCCCGACAAAGTTGGCCGGGGTCAGCCCAGATTCGTTCCACGTCGTCGTGTACCAATGTAGGGTCACTCCCGCCTTGACCCACGTGTACTCGAATAGTGGGACCGTCCCTGCTCATTCATCGAATCATTCATCATCACAAAGAATTAAAATCAAGGAAAACACATTCCCTAAGAAAAAATCTTATCAACTCTCATGAAACTTTGATGAGATCTGACAAGATTGATATTTTTGATGAGGTTTTCATGATATTTCATCAAAACTTGATCAAAAATTGAAAAGATTTTCCACAAAAATCGTGTCAGAATTTCATGAGATTTTTTGACGCAATTTTTTTCTAGGGGTTGTCACTACAACTTTACTTGACTGAATTGAAGAAAATATCCGTAAATCAATAAATGTGTTTATGTAATGAATAGTCAACGAACCGGTGGCGGGGCCGCTCCAACATTGACCCAGCGTCGCATTGTACACATACTTATTCAGCGGGGCTACAAGAAATCATTACCATAGAAACAAAATTGTGATTACATCATGTGTAGTACTACGAAGAATTCGGAACATTTTTGGGGTTTCTAAATTGAAAATGGAGGATTACTTACATGGGCTGATAGTGGAGAGGACGAAGTCATCCCCAATGATGTATCTGTATTGATACAGATACACCATTGTGTTTTTCGGCGTTTTTTCCATGTCCAGGGATTTGGATTCGGAGTCCATGGACAATGATGAGCCCTCCTTGACGACATCGTGGGCGGGTGACCCAAGGATGAGCCCCACTACGCCCAAGAGCAAGAGGATTGCCTGGCAACAGGGATGTACAGACCACATTTTTTGACCGTGTTTCCTGGATCGTTCAATGTTCAATGATCAGTGGTCAAGTTTCAAGTTTGGGTCTGTCCTGAGTCTCACCACGGATGGGAATGAAATGAAATGAAGACTCTTAAAAAAGTTAACAATTGAATGGACAGGAAGAGTAGAAGAGAAAGGGATTATTTTGATGAAATGTTCCCGTTAGCCGTGAACCGTTCCACGATCCAGCGTTACAGTTCTAGCTTACAGTTCCAGGTCCAGCTGTAAAGTGAGTCAGAGTCGTTGACCGCTGGAAAAAAAGTGAAAGGAAAGGCAAAAAAAAACAACGGTTAAAAAGAACCGTATGGCCATTATTGATGGACTATCCCGTTCATTCCTGATTTATTTTATCTATTTCCACACTTGTGTAAAAACACACAAAACTAACAGCCATCTCCGTACCTACACACTACACAAAACACTCATTTCCTACATTTTTGGTGCCTCTCTCCGGTTTCGGTTCTTTCGGTGTCCGGTTTCCGGTGTTACAATTTGTGGGGAAAATGCGGCGGATTCTTCTTGGACTGACGACGTGGATGACTCTCATCCAATTTGTGTATCCCGTGACGACGTCCAACGTGACAATGACGACGAGACAAGGCCCCATCCTCCTGTATCGATTTCGGAATATCAACCTCGACTACTCCATGTCCACTATTCAGACTCCGGCGCCCGGCTACATTGCCCGAGGGACGGTGGGGATGGTTTTCCCCGAACCGGAAGCAGGGACGACGGCCTTGTTCGAGTACTTGTATTACACTATGGGAACTGCAACGAACATCCCTTACCATTTCTACAGTATATCGGAGGGAGAGACGGACGGCGGGTATCTGACCAGCTATACTTACTTGGGGATTGTGGGCTACGTGTACCCGAAGCCTGTGGATGGGACTATACCCGTCTTCCGCTACTATTCAACGAACCTCACCTGTCACTACTACACGGGGGTCCTTGGAGGGGCCCCTTCCTCCCTCACCCCCTTCACCCTCCAGGAGATCGCCTGGTACATGCTCCCTGACCCCAACAACTTACCCTCAATAATCTAAAATGGTTAACCTTTGACCTTCAAACCGTGTTTTTATCCAGCATCCAATCTTTCAATTATTTATTTATTTTTTCTTGTATTTTGTCAGTCTGACTCGGATTTTGTAAATGACAATAAGTAAGCAATCCCTTTAAATAAAATCTTAGCAAATCTCATGAAAAGTTCATGAGATTTGATAAGATTGACAATAGATGATGAGATTTTGGTGCGAATTCCATGACAATTCATGAAAATCTTATCAAAATTTGATCAAAGTTGATAAGATTTTGGACCAAATTCGTGTCAAAATCTCATGAGATTTTTTGACAAGATTTTTTTCTAAGGGGAAGCAAAAGAAAACAATCATTTTAACAAAATTAAACTCTTATTATCTCTCTACTGTCACTAATAGTCTGAATTGACTGAACATTCTGATTGGGAAAAAATTTCCATATTTGTGAATAAAAATTATTACTGATCATTGTTGACCAAATTCAAACGTGATGATTATCAAGGTACCATTCTCTGCCACTATATAGTCGTCGTGTTCAAACAGTTGAAAAAAATCCTCATTTATCCCCTGCTCCGTCCCATGATAGAGTAAAGAAAGGTCGGCCAGGCTGGGGATCTTGTCCGAAAATTGGAGCGACGGCGGGCATTGGAACCTTAAGTTCATACAGATGTCAGCACCTTGAAAATCGGATTCATTTGCTTGACAAACGTCTCGTCGTAGTTTGTGTCCCCAAATTTCAGGTGCTTGAGGTTGGGCAGGCGGTTCAAAATCATTTGTAGGAACTCATCATAGTCATAGTTTTCATATTCCGAATCCAAATGTGCATGCAGAAGTTTCAACCTGAGTGACGTAACATGTTGTCCAAGCACACCGACGAATTCCCATGGCTTTATATCACAAGGACGTCTAATACAGATGTTCGGAATCATCCAAACTTCCTTGGACTTGTAGGACAAAAAGGCGTTAAATTTTTCCATCACTTTGCTCTGTCTTCGCACATATCGAGGTGACAGCTCCTCAGGAATTCCTACGTAGCATTTGTCAATGAGGACTTTGACTCCTTCAGTATATTAAATATTTAAAGTAACCTGCTAATCCATTTAAATCTCTCGTCACTCTTCCTACAGTCCTCGGAGTTTTTACGGAGTAGATAACCCTACACAGAAGGAAGGAAATAACAAGAAGGCCTAGCATAGTAGATATTAGCCGCGGGTTCTGCACTCTAGCAGCAACTTGAGCTTGGCTCTTCTTTCTTCTTTTAGACTAGAGAGGGAGGCCCCGATGAGACTTTTCCGGTATTAAGGAAATGTCCCCGCTCTTGAGTTGATTCTGATGCTGGAGCTGGAATCGGAGGATGGAGGATGGAGGAGAAATAAAATAGCATGTTATTTCAGTCAGTGTTTGTCCACGGGATTCGGAGGACAGGCAAAGTCGGTCCAGCACAGAGTATTGTCGCGTGAGTTTTCCCTGCTTTGACACTCCCAGTCGGCAAAATATGCTCAAGTTAAAGTTCCTTTGCAAGGCAAGTGAACCGTGTATTGAATTGTTCCACAAACGTGTATGTACATTATCTATCATAAACTGGTTGTTTGGTTCCACCTGATTCTTGTCATTCTTTGTATGCCTCAAGTCACCAAGTAAGAGTTTCGTGTCGAAACAGGAAAACTGTGAGAGTACGGGCGCTGTGTGTATAATATGTATTTAATTCCATTTGATTGGAAAGTGTAACTGCATGGTGCTCTGAATGAAAGTGAAAGCCGGAAACATTAAACTAAAGTCGGAATTTACGTACATATATCGCCATCACAAAAAAGTTTCTTTTTTTGCAGTATTAAAAATATTCCCCTGCTCTTTCATCATTTTTTGTATCCTTACATCAAGTGTGAAATGTACGATTGCCATTGGAGTTTGATGTAAAAAAACATGTTTTTGAAATCTTATTTTGAAATTTTGAGCTGTGTGAATCCAACGCGTGCTAACCGCAAACATCAAGGTTTGCAGGAAAAGTTTTGGTGCTCCTTTGTTTTGTTTTCCACGGTAACAATAGTTTACGTTTTGTGTAAGGTCCCGGATAAGAATAATGTGGAAGATATTGTTATCCCGGCCGTTTTATGTATGACTACAAAAAGTTGAAAAAAAGGAAATTAAGAGTGCTACACCAATTTAAAATAAATAAAATAAAATCAACAGTTAAACAACAAAGTACAAGGAATTCTGTGTTCATCTTCTCCTTCATCGTGTTCATTGTTGTTGGTGTTGTCGTCGTTGTTGTTGCCTAGGTGAAATAAAGTTTGTGGTTCGTGGTGATTTACAAATGTTATGGTACTTTTACTGTATCTTTGGGAAAACCTAAAGAAGTGGGGTTCGCGGGAAGAGATGCAACGGGGTCGCTATGGCAGAGATGGAGGTGGACAGAGAACTAATCCCGGGGGTCACGAATGTGACGACCTCGAGTATCAACAGGTAATTAATATTGTTCATCTTGCATTGTTTATTCTTTACATTATCATATTCCAAAAGTTCAAAGTTCGTCCCAAGGATACGCGTACAGTGGAGAACAAAGAAACGTCTAAACGCCTCGAATTGCCTGACATAATCGTGTTGAACACCTTTTAAAAACTTGTAGAAAAGCTTGTTCATAGTTCATAGCACATTTGTGTCCATAAAATGTCCATAACAAACCAGCCAAATTAGGTTTATACATTATTTATCCGCCGTGGATAAATTATTTATAGGGAAAAGCAGGAGGGTAAAATGCAGGCTTTTGTATTATTTTGCACAACTTTACATACACACAAACGCACACACACGCACACACACACACAGAGCTACACACACAAAGCGGAGTGCTTGTGCTCAGTCAGGTGCAATTATCTCATCCGGAGTCTTGCAGAACAGAGAGAGAGAGAGAAGATTCAGCTGGAGGAGGACTCGAGTCAAAGCAAGTGGGAATACGACTCGCAATATACATACATAATATATATGTATGTATACAGATACTAGGAGGGCAAATAAAGACAGACATTTGCCAGGACAACGAAAAAGAGAGAGAGAGAGAGAGAGAGCGACTCGCAAATAATTAATGACATGCCGGATTTTTCCTCGGGACTTGAGTTTTTTGACGTGAGCAGGGAGCAGGAGCTTCAGCTTTACGGTGGAATTCTGCACGAATTGTGCAGAATGCATGGAGTGGGTCGCACAACCTTCCGTTTGATCCAATAACTATGAGCAGAGACTGACGAGCCCTTCCTCTCTGTTTTATTGAGAAATATTAGATTTCTTCCGCCTTTTCCTTCCCCTTCATTTCTCAGTGGGAGAAGCGGAGAGAAAGCGAGAGAGCGAGAGCAAGAGTGAGGGAGGGAGTGAGAGAAAGAAAGAACCATTATCATTATGAGCGGCGTCACTCGCAATTTTCTTCATTTCTCCGTGGGTTACTCTCTACTCTCCCTTTTTCTTGTTCTTGTTCTTGGTTTTCTTGTCTTGTTGGAGGAGGCGGGATACACATAGGCAAGTGCCTATGTAAGAAAAGGTGCGAGGAAGATAAAACTGGGAGAATTTCCGTTACATATTTTACATACCAGGTAGATACCTACTTACACCTTACACCGTACGCCTATGTACTTCTTCGTCCCCATCAGCATGTGCAATGTGCACATTGTTCCTTTTTTTGGTAACCATGGGATTGTAGAAAAGCCATGTGCCCGGGGTATGTTTTCAACTTGCTCCTTTTACTCATTCTATGCTTGAGGAAATTATTCATCCCGACTTGACTGTATGTATGTATGTATGTAGCTCGAGCGGCCTATTCATATTCAATTTTAACAAGTGTTTATGAGCCGTGAAATTCCTGACAAGGGCAATCCTTCATAATAAGCTCCCAATTTCCCCCCTCAACTTTAGTCTTATCTCCCACCTCCATCTTTACTTGCATATGTATTTATGCACGTACTTACATGCAAATCATCTCTACTTATCTCTACGCATTATACATACATACATACATTTACACTGAAAGTGGAAAACTATCCGTTTTATCAATTCATTTGCATTAAAATTTTGGTAAAATTTCGCAGCAACTTTATGGCCCATTTTACCTCAACTCTTTGCTGCTCCCCTTCAACTTTTTACGTTTATTTTTCCCCCGCGAATGTTACCAACTTAAAGGGCCGGGAACGAAAAAAAAGGGAAGAAAGTCAAGAGTCGGAGGAGTCCATCAACTGGAGAAGTCTGTCTGTCGTAGTCAAATCCAGGAGCAAAAGCTCGAGGTGACGCTGTTGTTTTGAAGTTTAAGTCCAGGCTCAAGGGGAACTTGAAGAAAGGAACCTGGAGTTGGGAAACAGAAAGCAAGCAGACAAGTTGAGAAGTTGAGTGGGGTCAATGAATGTGACGGGCACATCCTTTATCTTCAACTTGCCCATCCACAAACATCTCTTTCTCACTCTCGTCTCCTTCACTTTCACTTTCTCTTTGACTTTTTCTCCGGCTCAACCCAATTTTTTCTCACAGCCTGTCTTCCCTTCCCTCTGTTTTAAAGCTAGTACATACGCACACATATGGAAAAACAGCGGGAAACCAATTACACCGCTCTTGTTTTTTTTGCCGTTGCCGTTGATTTTTGCTGGAGCTGCAGACAAACCCAACTCAACGTCTGACTGACGCCGTGTGAAGGATTATCATCATCATCATCATCATGATGATGACAAAGAAGGGCCGAAATTTCTAGCACAGCAGGAATTTCCCACAGCCTTCCCGTTTACTTCACTCTCTCTCTCTATCTCTCTCTTTTCTTTTGATCAAGTGAAATGTGGTGGAGAGAACAAGACAAAAGGCATGAGGAAAGAGACGGAAGGAACGGAAAAGCCGTCTTGTGACCATATTATGATATGTATGTTTTTTTCTATTCATTTTCATTCCTCTGACAACATTGCGGCAAAAGGCACAACATTTATATGACAAATGAATATTCTTTTCCTATAGCTATGTAGCTTTACTTTGATATTTCATGTTTGTGTTTATATTTTTGTAATATATTAGACAGGTCAATGATTGTGTATTGTGTACATAGTACACAGCACACAGTACACACAAACCTTTGCAAAAAATAATGGGCACGGACTGGAGAGGAGTCGAGAATACAGATAAACTCGCTGTAGCAAAAGCTAAAAGAGAAACCGCAAAAGGCAGAATAAGAGGCAGGAGTAGAAAAGATAAACATGAAATGGTACGGTATAGAAAGGGACGAAGAAGGGCAAAAAAGACGGAATTCTTTCGCCTGCGCAAAATGGGAAATGGAGCAGGTTAGCTGGATTTTCTCCACCATTATAGATAGATATTCTATTTGATACGGGATTTCCTCTTATATATCACTAATACTGAAGGACTGGAATTTGCTCCGCGGATCTTTGACGGAGACGAGCAGGGATAAAGAGAGAGAGATAGAGAGAGAGAGAGAGAAAGAGTGAGTGATAAAGAAAGAGAGAGAGAGAGAGTGATGTAGAAACAATATGTAGTGACACGGGGAGCAGGAAGAAGATAACGCTCACAGATTTCACAATTCCATTTCAATGGATGCGATCCAGCCTCTTTCCTATGAGGGAGTCAATAATAAGCCCGCCTTTTGATAGATACACAACCCTCATCATTTTTCCACGCTTTAACTCAATAACGTTGAGCTCCACATCCACAGATAGAATTGCACAGAATTTTGCTTTTCTCCAGAGGGAAACCCAAGATATGCACATATTATGTACGGTGTACATACATACATACATACATACATATGTACGTACACTAGACTGGTTCATGGATGATCTTTATTTTAACTGTCCGGCAAATACTAAAGTTTCCTGACGGGTTGAGATTTAGACAAAATTTGAACAAGGATAAACAATGAAATTCTGCCGAATTTTAACCCCAAATCTATAACTCCACCGCATTTTTTCAAAACTCTTTCCTTTTACGCTTCATCTAAACGTAAACCGATTCGGACAAAAATTTTTGGGCAGTTTCAGTGACCCAACTGGAGCAATATTTTGGGACGTCCCATGGAAAATTGGAATAAAAATCCTTTGTGGACCAGTCTAGTGTATCTTGTATGCATGTATATATGTACATGTACATGTAAAGGCATAGTGTATATGTAGTATGAGCACGTGTATCAATCACACACCCGATTTCGCAACCTTCATTTATTATTTGTCGATTCAAATCACATCCAATATCAAATCGTTTCAACTTTTATCAGACTTGAAGTTTGATGTACATACATACGATAGAGGATAGAACTGAACTAAAACTAAACTCAGCTCGACTATATATATTTATTTTCTATGGCTAAATATGAATGAATGAATGAATGAGGAGAGGAGAGGAGGAGCGGGAAAATGTGAAAAAATGTGCAAAATTCTCAAGTTGCGGGACTCAAGTGGGGAAGAAACATGAGCCGCGGCAGGCCAAGGGAAGGGAAGAGTGGTGGACGAATCGATAGGACAAGT
>JAQIVE010003575.1:0-16435 GCA_034698285.1 Sminthurinus bimaculatus | reverse complement strand
ATACCATACCTAGAGTCTTTTTTGAGATACTCACAAAATAAAATAAAATTGTGGGGTCGGAGAACGGGGAACATGGAAAAGCACAAAAATTACCACTCTAGATACTTAACACTATATATGCATACGGCTGTTATTTATTCGCCCCTTTATAAGAATATTAAAAGAAAGAGTGCACCAAAGTCTCAGTTTCAAACTACATTGAACATACTGCACATATACATGCATATATGTGCACAGATTGCAAGCTTGCAAAGAAAACAATATGACATAATAGAGAAAAGAATGTGTGTTTTTGTGTGTGTACAAATCTCGTGTATAGTAAGAACATATAAAAACCCAATTTGTTTTTTTTGTTTTCTAATATACAAGTTATACCTATACACATGTACGTTCCTTAATCCTTAATGCATTTTAAATGACCACATAGACTTCCCCACCCCGTAAAAATGACAGACTTAATTTCTTTCCGACGGAGATACACACACTTAAGTATTTATGAATGGTATGGTCCAACGTTCCTATATTATGTATGTATCAGCATAAAATACAGTAATATAATATACACAATACACAACCGTTTCAAATTAGTCAAGGATACATCATGATACATGCAGGCAGTGATTCCGAAAAATGGCTGGAAAAATGACTAGTTTTACCCTCAGACTCGCATATACTCACCTTCAGTCCACAAGCCAGGATAAATCAACTTGTATATAAGTAATATTATGTACACAATAATCCACAGTTTACATAATACAGAAAAATCTATAATATACACATACATTATACAGTCGTCACTCTTGCCACAAGCCACAAAGTGCATATTACATATTAACTGGCAAAAGATATGTTTGATTTTTGATTTGGAATGTGACGTGCGTGAAAGCAATAATATTATTAGACAAGTCGTTGGCCTTTGATAGCTAATAGGTAAAATCCTATTTCGTGTATATGTACATAACTGCATGGAAATGAAGATGAAGATGATGGAGATGGAAAGGGCTAAGAACTAAGAATGGCATCATAAATGTCCATTTTGAAACGCACACATGATTTTTATGCACAATGTATCAAGTATCAATACTTCAACACGGGATAATACAGTCAAGAAAAGATGATATAGTCTCACACAGGGGGAGATGGAGGATATGGCAAATAATATTAATAATAATATCGATGAAGTTGTTTCACTCTTATTTGTTGGTTGAACAAGTTGAAATTGCGGTGGAATGGCATCGAAAGGATGGAAATGAACATATACACAATACACATACACATTGCATTGCAGGAGGAGATGAAGAAAAAGTAAAAGAAGCAAATGAATTATGAGAGGAGTGCCAGAGTCAGAGATGAAGAGGGAGAGAGAGAAAATGGCATTTGGCATTGCTTTGGAGCTTAAGGCTGGATTTTTCTCTCATTTCTGATGAAAAATCCATGCTTTATGTCATGTCAGACTATGATTTTGTCTGGCTCTGACTCTGACTTGAGCCGAGTCTTGAGCCTTCACATATATACATACACTATCTTCTCCCTCCGTCTCATTTGGATGAAACTACGTCGACTTTGCCAAAAAATCTCAATGGAATCCTACAATACATGTATATGTAATATGTAAGCACTAACATTAGGCTCATTGTAGAATATAATACGAGGATAAAGATGAGGAATGAGTGGATCTCCAATATCAATATCGATATCAATACAAATACCATTTCCAATACCAACATTGTACGGTACGGTATGCCGTATGTGTGCATACATTTTACATACTACACGTTCCACTGCGGTTCATTCCTATGTATCTAAAGTACGCACATCCATCTTCAGACAAGCTATCGATCCTATTGATATTATACCTGTATTCCACATACTCATGAATACAGAATAGACAGTAACGAAAAAATCCGACGACAACAACAACGAGTACTCATCATATTATTATTCAATAATTTTATGTGTGATTGAACTGTATAATGTATATTGTAATGCTGTGCAATCTCAAAACTTTATTATTTGATCAATCCAACAAAATATTGTACTGTGTATCAATATACAATACATGCATACATATATACATATACACAAATAATACTGAGAATAACAATCAGACAAATGTTTCTCTTGCTTTTTTCTTCTAAACCCCTTACAATCTTCCTCAAGCTTGTCAAAAGGGAATTTTGGAAATAAAAAATGGAAATTCTTGAATTAGTTTGTGTGTAAGTATACAATAACATGTTTTCCAATTTCCCAAAACCCGTCACCACACGCACACACACACACACACACTTATACTTATTATACATAGTATTGAAAGTAATGATGTGGCAAAATCTAAAATATGACATAGATTACTCTATGATGATTATTTATTATAAAAGTGATGAGGACTCTCGCTGTACAAAATATGTATGTAGTATGTAGGCATATTAAGTCCAGCGAATTTTGCAAATTTGCATAATATGCCCATTTACTATTTACTGTACATATTATTGCGTCAGACAGACAGTCATTGGGGACATAACAGCCGATTGGGTATAGCATGAATAATTTGAAGTATTAATGAAATATTTCGTGTTTATAAATAGTGTAACATGTATGTATGTATTTTGCGTATTTAAATTATGACGGAGTGTGTGTGAATGTGCAAAATTTGCACAGAATTTGTACTGACTTATCAAACAACCATCAACATCAACGTCTGATTATGTATTATATGATACATTATACATAGACATCCTGTATGTTCTGATATGTAGATGACAGTGTGCAATATCATATTTATTGATGATTGCCAATGATGTATTTTAATAACCATTTCATGGTACATACTTACATATATAGGTTTCTTGTTCTCACCGTTGATACAACTGCAGCTGCATTCATCTACACTTTACATGCATGTATCAATGATATGGAAATTATGTACGCCGATCCACATGCATACATATGATGATTCCGATGATGATGGGTGACGGAATGAAAAAAATATGAGGAAGACAAATTTTTTGCTCTCGTCTTAATATCTGTATTATCGTACAGTACCTCTGTATAGTGGTTGTTGTTGTTACGATATCATCATTACAATTATATTGAGGACGCTTTTGCTTCTCAGCTGACTAAAGATGAACTAGGATGATGACTTTGTTACACTATATATATTGTGTTGAGGATGTTGCGGTAGATTAGATCAACGGCGGACAGAGCGTTACATACAACGGAAATATTTAAAATCTAATTCAGATTCTTTCGTTCCTAAGTCGATCGCCTCTCTCTCTCTCTGCTTTTTCTTGAATGGTGTATAGTGTGGTAGGTAATGAGAATTTAATTCACAGTAAATAATACGGACAACTTTCTCTAATTATGTAGTTTGAAGTTTGAATAAACGTGGAAAAGCTTATGCAGAGAACTATAGAATGGAGTGTGAAAGGAGATTTTGAAGCTCAGAAATTCTCATAACTTACTCCAAGAAATTGTTACTGTTGTTGTTCTTGCTGTTGACGATGATTCCGTCATTACACTCCAAACTTTTGACAGAGTGAGGTTAAAGCATGACACAAACGCATAAGAATTTAATATTTATAGTATTTATTAGTTTTTAACCTATATTATTAACAAGATGAAAAATTGGGCTTGGGAAAATACAACACATTTAGCACCATAGATTCTACAGAGGGTACATGTACCTGTGTATGTGAAAGACGAGCAACATACATAAACTGATCCTTCCATAATTGAAGGCACGATCCCCATTAATGAGGTATTTAACATTTAACTGTTTCTCTCGGCGGCATTGCAAATACATTTTTACTTTTCCATTTGTGCAATGCACATAATCACGTAAGTACTCGTATAAAATATAAAATACGATTCTTTCACAGAGAATTTGTTATAGAATGCAGACAAATCTTCTTTCAATATACTTAGCTATTGCTATTAGCTATTATCTTATCCAGAATTTCCCAAACTGTAATAATATATGGTAATGCACGTTCAATAATATGTGTAATAAATTGCATTGTACAAGTAATTGGAAAAATCAAGAGAGGCCGTTAGATTGAAATATGAATATGCGATTTTGACAAGTAGCAATTGAGAGAGAGAAGAAATAGTACCTTCAAACAAACTTTGTACATAGGTTATGACTTTCATATACATGTGCATAAACAGTGTTGGTGGCTAATCAAATGAAATAATCATGTTAATAGATTAATGGCAAATAGCAATGGACAATATCCATTAAATACAGAGTGGTTATGTACAGTATGTGTGGGCTCTTTCTCTCTCTCTCTCTCACTCACTCTGCATCTTAGAATCGGTCGTCGTCTCGTCTTTGTTCCTACAAAGGAAATAAATAAACAAAGTTGCCGATATGCTAAAAAAGGTTCGCCAGCAACTGTAATTTGAATTCGTGTGAATGCACTAACTAAAAAGCAAAGTGATGTTTGTCAAAGTCAATTTAAATGCAAAAAATACAGGACAGAAAACACAGCCTTGCAGAAAAGTTGCTACGAATGAATTTCGTTGCAGAAAAATAGACTTAAATAAGCTCTAGATAATTATTTTAAAATTTTTACCGTAATATTGCACAATAAGACCGTCTTTAGATCCAATTTGCAGCATTGAGTCTGAATTTTAGTAAAGAACCGTCCAAAACGGACGATAAAAGATAAAAATTGCGAATCGCGAGTTGTTTTCTAGTTTTGAAACATTTTGAAGCAAAGTCAGTTTGAATTTTTCACGGTGGCACCAACTTTTCACACTCTTGGCTTGGCTTTTTTGCCAGAAAGAAAGGTGTTTGGCTGTGTTAAAGTGTGGACGATGGTCATCATAAATACCATATCATATCACGTCATATCGCATAACATCACATATCACATCAAATTATCCCATGATGGAGAATAAATGTGTTATACAAAATAGGGAATGGACCCCCACAGTTATCAAGAATGCTTGTAAAGAGATACACCGTTGCTTCGTCCCATTCACTCTACATTTTCTCTCTATGAGAGGGTCAGAGGTTGCTCATGAATTGAGAAATTGAAATTGTCGCGACCCTCACATTCAATTTTCGATGGAGGTGAATCTAAACCTCATTCTTGATGCCTAATACAATTTTTCTTAATACTCTCTTCAAAGCTTCAAAGTCTTTATCGGTGTTATTATCATCATCATTACCACTTAGAATCATAATAATGTATTCAGACTCTATGCCAAAGCTATATGTTATCTATGCTGTGTGGCATTTTGTATGGATAATGGATACCGTTCTCAAAATGTTTGTCGCACGATTCGTCCATCATCTGCTGTTGTTCTCCTTTTATTAGATACTTTGTCCTTTTCTGCAACAAATTTTTCTAAAATGCCATATCCAAATCTACATATCTATATATCATAATGTATGTACAATGTACACTAAACATAAGGTAAATGGCAAGATGGCAAAAATGTGGGGAGTGAAGGTGAAGTGAGAGATTGAGAGAGAGAGATCGAGATTGAAATCAATCAATCTGCAACAAAAATGTATTATCTATCTATCTATTGAATTGAACCATGGAAAAGCTTATTATGAAACATACACACATGCATACATATTGTTTTTTAATTTGAAACCTTTTTCTCGCCTAACTGCCATTCTCCTCAACATTCTGTATGTGTCCGTGTCCCTTGTACATTTTACACATAGAATCTACAAAGCAAACCAATCACACCAATATGTAAATGTGCTATACAGGTTACCTACAGCTATTGAGTAGTTATTACGGCGGTATGACCATTACATTCCATGATGGGGAATCTGACTCTGACTCTGACTCTATTGTCTGTGTACTTTTATAAAACTTCCTTGTCTGACCACTATTCTCCTCCCTGTGTATTAAATTACATCCTTCAAATCTTTCAAATATTAAATGACACTTCATTAGCTCACCATAACAGTCATTTATTTCAAATAATGAATTTTGCTTAAGAACCAGAGAGGTGACAACAAAGAATATCTCGGTACATTGTATGTATACCTATTCGTTCATATGTATTGTACCTTAATATGTATGTACCTAATGACGTTACACAATATATTATCCAGAAGGTGAAGAAGAGGAACAAGACAAAAGATGGGAAATTGACAAAGAACGAAAGGTTGTGTACAGTGTACAGCTACAGCTACAGCGTACACGTATATCTCCATCGAAACTCTATACTCCTGTCTTTTTTCAAAAGAGTCGGCTTTATCTTAACAATAATTTTTGCCCAAAGGTTATCATCTCTCTTGAGTACTAAATGTAAAATTACAAAGTATGTACGTATAGCCTATCTAGTTACTATAAGCATATATTATGTATATGCACTACTTCCCATATTTCACCGGCGAATCTTCTTCTCTTTCTCTCTGTGGATGTGTAAATTAGTTAGTTAGTTTTCACTCTGCCGTTATAGTCTAGAGGCGTAAAGGAACGTATCCAATACATGAATGTATAAATTGTTTAAAAAAACTACAAGGATGCTCAATTTTTCTCTGCTCTCTGAAAAACAACGGATTGAGAGCATTGAATGTATGCATATTGCAACAAAAACTGCATAATACAGTCATTTTCAATGTCCAATGGATCACAATTTCTGCATAGACAATAGACATCTATTTTCAATAAGTTGTATCCTACACAGTTGAAATCATACATACTGGTGATCTTTGACTAGCACTATATATTTAAAAATTATTGTATGGTAAGCAATAAAAATTTTGAAACTGAAAAATGAAACCTTCTGCTTTAAACACGGTGCAAATCGAGGGAACATTATAGTAAAGTGCATGAACTTGGAAATGGAATATTATATTGCACAGATAGATCCAGCATGAATAATGCACATAATGGACGAATTTAAATTGTTGAGTGTCTTTTGTCTTGATGTGAGTACGTACAACATACATACATACATACATACATGGATCCGTATCTATATTGTATCAAGTACAACGATGAAGAAGATTCGCAATTTGATTTTTAGCCTCAGTAGTCAATTTTCGAGTGAGACATGATCAGAGTGGAGAATGCAGAATGGGAGACAAGACAAAGGGAGCGAGAAAAGGTTAAAGAAGCGTGCTAATAAAGTGAAATGATTGATATTAAGAAATTTAAAACTTGTTTAGAATGTGGAAAGGTGGCTTAAAGTGTCAATGTAGTGTTAAATTCTTGTTTTTTCTCTCTCTCTTTCTGAACATCTTCTGCCTGCCAAGATTTTGTTCCTATGCTTCTGATATTTATACATGCCTACAGATATAATACATACGCGCATCGTACATACACATGTTCAAGATGCATAAGAGAGAGAAAGATAGATAGAGAGTCCTCGAGATAATTTACTTGGCCGGGATTCGATTGCAAATCATACAAATGTATGATGATGATGATAATGATGATGGTGGTGGTGGATGACGGATATAACAATATAGACCATCTTATCAAACACATAAATGTTGTTTGTCCATCAAATTTTGTCACAGAGTCATTAGACTATACCTAGAATGCATAATAAATACATGCGTGCATTCTTTTTCAATTCAAATCTGTGCATGTATCTCAACTCGATTCCAAACTCCGCTGTTTTACCCTATATAAATGCTATGCTAAACCATATCTACCATTGACAATTCAAGCAGTGTCTTTTAACTTTCGACTTGTCCTTCCTCCTTGTATATTGTACATGTACCTACAAAGCATATACCTATGCAAGTATTTATGCATGAACATACGTATGTATGCAACAAGTGACTCGATCTCCACTCCGCATGGATTCAAATCAATAAAGTATGCTGTGGTTGTTTGCACACTGCTGTTTGCTCAAAACAAGTAGTTGTTGTCCAATGTCCAAGTATGTGGAGTGCCAAGGTATATTATATAGTACAGTTGCATACATATTATGTATGCATATAAAGACTGAGGATCAAACGGAGAACGTGATCAAATATGATAGAAGAAGAAGGAGACAATCCAAGACAACAAAAAAACAACATCGACGTGGGCAGGCACAACATACAACACACACACACACTGCATTCCTCATTGTTTGTTGACCAGTTGAAAATTAGAAAGAGGAAATGAAGAAAATCATCAAAGGAAAAGAGGAATAGTGGACAACGTGGCATGCTGCTTGGACGCTTTGTTACTTTGAGATTTTGACGACGCGATTCGGTTTGTCGGGTCAAGATTTTAACTGTCTGAAGCAAGCTTACTACAACAGTTGCATATGTATACTTGTAGTTTTGACTGGAGATTTGCATTTTACATTTTTTGCAGTGGAATTCTCTTGGTTTAATACGACACTCGTGCGTAGACCAACAGTGACAGTCAACATTCATCTGCATACATATTACGCGAGTGATAGATAGAGAGAGTGACAATACATGCCGACCTCTCAATGCCCAATACAGACTACATAACTAAGATCCTTTTCCCTTCTCATCATCGACATGGGAAACTGCTTGTACACTGACCAAGTCTCTCATTTAAAATTTTGTGCAAGAAACCAAGTGAACATACCAAAGTCGATATGCTACACACTACACACGTTTATGTTTACACAGGGGAAATGGACAATTGTCTCCCTATACATACATAATAGATATATTCTATGATATGCTTCACAATGGTTGTCCTGCCTAATGTTCGTCGAACATTAAAACTGCAGGTACGTATACATAACAAGTGTGTATTTTGAACGAAATAAGTGTATGCACGCATAGAGATACAATTTTTTGAAGCTCGTCATCGTCATGTAGTGTAGTTAGAGAGCCATTAAAAAGAGGTTGAGAAATCATCAAAATTTATTTTTATCGTGTATTAGACATGTATTTGTCAGACACATGAACGATATACATATACATACTGCGATTCACACCACGATTGCAATTCCCACATTACACAATACGAGACTATAATATATACGTAAGATACACCGAGAACTCGGTGTGTATGTCTCGAGATGTCCAAACAGAAATAAAATGAATATTATGCATTCGTAGGGTTTTTTAGGTGCATACATCATACATGTATCAGTATTATGTATAATTTCATAAGACATTCCTTCAGTGTGCTATCGTACTGAGCACACAAACGATAATTTCCCTTTCTTCTTTTTCTTATTCTTCTGCTGCTTCCTCCTAGTCTTCTTCTTCTTGTAGGATATTTTATATTATTCTCACTTGGATATTTGAGTTGAATGTTGAAGTGAATTCTCTCTTTGTCTATCTTTCTTTCCTCTGTACGAGGATTATGATAGTGTGAGCGTCCATTACCTGGTTTACTGCTTCAATTTTGCTTGTAAAGACACATACACATCATCATCATCATTGTGATGATGATACTCTTACTTTTTCTACATACATATAATGATGATCATGGCAACGACGACGACGACAAGGAAAATGTAGACGACGATGATGAATCCCTGGGATTTTTTTATTACGACCATTCTCAACCGTCCTTTCATTTCATCTAATGAAAGCAAATGCACATGTACATATATATTTTTTACTATCAGTTTCAATATGCTGCAGATTGCAGATGAGGTGTTTTGTGTTTTTTTTTGCTTTGTCCTCACCACTTAAATTATGCACCCAAATATACAATACTTACCTGTATTATAAGAGTATAAAATATACTTGACTGTCCGCATATGGTTGAAAAAATAGAAAATCCAGGGAGGTCTCTGGGTCTGGGTACACAATTGTGTATATGTATAATGTATAGTTAAGTATTGTTAGCGTTGATTTTGATTTGGCACCTGTGTTTTTTTCTCCACATTCCGGACCATAATTTTGCATTTCATTCAAGAGAAAGAACCATAAAAAATCATACTTATACGACTTGCACAGAGCAACAACTAGTAACAATAATAGTAATCATAATCATAATAAAAAAGTTAAGAGTACAGTACAGTATACAGCACGGATGATGTCCATTAATATTTTTATAACCCAAAATCCAAAACCTTTCCTTCCTTTCCAAGGAAGAATAACTAAACGTAGAGTTTGAAAGCTTTTTCGTTACATTTCATCCTTGTTGAAACTGAGGCCTTCCTATTTATGGAGGAACAGTCACTGACAACGAAATGGAAATTTTGACTGCATCCACAATCAAAGAAAAATAAACAAGAGCAAATGAAAAACCAACAAAAATAAAGCGCAGGTGCAAACTCCGAATCTCTAAACCAAAGAAAGAAAACAAGAAAAATACTTTTCTCCGCAATCTGAATTAGTCAGCTGCTTTACTTTGGTATTTGTACAATATAAATTTTAGAAATTCAAAGCTATATTTGGTTTGCAAAAGTGTATGTAGCCCACATAAACACATAAACTTTGTGCGTACATTGTATAATATAATAATATACATATACATAGTACTGTTGTGATTTTGGGGCACAGATCCTTAACAGGATCGATGTTCCCCATCTGAGATCGATACATATTACGTGCACTAGATGATACTTTATATTAGGGTAATTGCTCTCTGCCAAAATATAGACTTGACCATCAAGCTCATGCTTACACACACACACACACACACACTTTTTACTGCAAATGCACCTTTTGAATTTGTATCCTAGATCGTAATACATATAAAATACTCGTTGAGGACTTTGAAAGGAGATGAGGAATCAAGATGAAGTTTTGAGAAAAGTCACGAAGAGAACGATAACACAGGAATTTTTTACATAACATACATAGAAATTGCTCTGATCCTTCCTTCTTTCACCCTTTATTACTATATAAGACAAAAGACAAAATAATATTATACACATAATATATAGGATTTTATAAGTGTACCACCATGGCTATATCATAGTCAGATAGGACCAACTGCTCCAACTCCAACTGCATAATTATCAAAGGCATGCTGGAAATATAACGGAGAGTTGATACCTGCTGTACGACATACGTTTATCTTTTTGGCTTGGGTTGCATTTACATTGTACATACTGCAGGAAGAAGATCTTCAAATTTATTTCACCAATTGAGCATTAAATTTTGCAAAAAGGCTCAAGCTTAGGCACTAAACTATTTCTCTCTATTTTACGCTGCATAAAGGATATTACCTATATAATAACTATGTATAAGTGTAATTTAACTTTTATACTTGCAAACACACACACACACACACACACTCGCATTTTGGATAAGAAGTCTAGTAAATTTTCAAGAGTGTAAACCTGAAGGAGAGTATTTTTTTCGTTCTTCATTCTTCTTTCTCTGTACATACTATATACATTATACATACATAAGGTAGTGCTTGCACCATGTAATTTGTATTACATTACTTATGTACCTTATTATGCACATGTGAAAGATCATAAGAATACGACTACATGATTACGACCATACACACAACTACATATATACATACTACATAGGACTAGCTAATAAATATGTGATGCGATGCATTTTTATCTCCTTCTCGTACTTTTTCTCCCTTTTATGCTTTAGGATATTTTATGAGGTCATCATTACATTCGAGTTGGCGCATTGATCTTGTATTCTTTGCTAAACCGACATAATTATCCCCTCTGTATACCTATACATATGTATGTATGTAGCTAGATATACATTTTTTCTCTCACAAAGGAAGGAAGATCTCCATCTCAGGAGATCGTTTACAACATTTCCATTGATTTTATTGCTCATTTTATCGCTCAACCATTACCTTTAATTTATCATTAGAATAAAGTTCGCAAGACGACGAAGACGACGACGAAGTATAAAAAAACCGTCTGTTTTTCCCCTGTACAATCTTTACCTTCTTGCAAATCCCCAAGACTCTCCCTTACTGAGTATTGTATCATATGTTTTATGCATATCTGGAGTTTTTTCCGCCGCATGATGATAATATAGAAACCACAATATTATTGTGCATATTTATTGCATTGTATGTACTATAGGTATACAGTATACAGCTTGTAGTACGCATTATAAGACTCATCTCATAAAAATAAACATGATGTACTGACTCTATCGCAGATATTTGTATTCTTCTTATAGTTACATACCTATGTATTGTTGTAATATTTTTTACAACATGAACATTAAATGTCTGACTAATCTCCCAAAAAACAATACAAACTGTCATATTCGCATACGTTTGTGTATTTGCACTCTCTCACAATGAATTTGCATCCATTCACGTTGGACTTTTGAAAATGTGTCGCAAGTCGATATACATTATGCATACATGCATAGAAAAAAAATTCTTGACAGGAATAATAAAATAAAAATTGGTGCTGATGCAAATAAAATATTTTTTTTGAAACGTTTGTTTTTTGGACATTGAATTTTATGTCTAAACCAACACCTCTCAAATCTCTTTGAACATTTTCTCCTCTGACGACCACGCTGAGATGGGAATCAAGTGTAAACAAAAAAATAAAAAGAATTTGAATGCTCAAATAAATAAAGCCAACAAACATACACACTACACACACACATAATCTGACGTAACAAAGGAGAGAAAGAGTCGAGCGTCGAGAAAAAAGAAATTTTGGCTCCTAAACCTTTGACTAAAAAGTTAAAATGATTATGATTACGAATCGGTAATAAAGATCAAGTCTTTTTGCATGTATACATACATACAATATTATACAGTATCCTGTATCTGCACGTGTGCTTGGTATGTGTGTAAACAAAAGTGTGAAAAAGTGTATTAACGATTAAATATACAATCTCGAAAAACGAGAGGATTATTGCCCATACACATTATCCATACATGATAGCGACAATGACGGTTAATAAGACGAAGCAGAATGAGAAGAAAAGAAGAGAAAACCAACTTTTCTCAGTAATTGGTTCTTGTGTATGTACAATGTACACTGATATTCACCAAGGATGGCTTGTGCGATGCGTACATATACAAATATTACAAATACATACATAATAAGTGCATACATTGAATGTTTGACGTAAGCTGCACGCATGCTTTACTACACCTTCTTAAAGATTCCGAGAGAATTAAAGAGATTTTTGAAAATAATGATGAAGATTAATTGGGCAGATACTGATATTGAAACTCTGGCTTCCTGCCTCAAATGAGTTTGAGTATATTATAGGTATATCCATGCTACAATATATAAAGTGCAGGCATTTTTTTGTTTTTACACGCGTTATGAGCACACACACACACAGAGACGCACAAATGCAACAAAAGACAAGCCAACAATGCATACAAAATCGCATAACCACCTCAGTTAAACACCAAAACACTAAACAAGACTCAGGAGTAAGTTAGAAATCCACAACTATCCACTCACTTTCAAACTCGACCAAGTGTATGTTATATGTTGTTGTTAACCAATAAAACTATAGTGTACAAGTAAAATGGCTAATAGGCTGTTAGCAGCATATAACGACAACAATAATGATAATGGTAATAATATTTAATATCTTTTTTTGCATATTATTGTATATTGTGTATGACTGCTCGATCACAACAAGATGAATATGCGTATGTATGCGCGTAACATCAAAAATCTTGTTATCTCTCTCTCTCTGCATTTTTTCTTTCTCTCTCTCTCTCTCTCTTTCTCCAAGGAAAGGAATAAAAGATGTGTTCAACAAGGTTCAATCCACACAGATACCTACGTTGAATTACACTTTACAATATTACAATTATACAATTACAACTACATGACTTCTCAACTCGAGTCTATAAGTGGGTAATTGTTATTGTTTGAAGGATGATAAGATACGATGGGATAGGTAACAAATTATTCGCCATTAAATATGTTTTACGGCCAATACCACACGTGATAATGGCAATCATTAATTATTATTTAATTATTATCTGTGCATAAGATTATGATAGGAATTGGCTGAAAAAAAATCAAGTTTTTTATACTTTTGATATTTCTCATCATTCTTTGTTCTTGAGCTTCGCCAGCAAGTCGTGTCGTGTGCTGTCATAGAAAAAAACAAAGCCCTTCTTCATTTAGGACAATTATAGCTATAATATACACAGAAGTACAATTTTTCAGTAAGCACATGACAAATCGACTATGTAAGATGTGATGTAACGCGTATAATTGGTACAAATAAATTTCTTGCCAATGTCCTGTCAATTTGATAAAGATGTTTCAAACTTGAGAAGTTTTTTCTTCAAAATTCGTGCATTGTTATATATGCTGCATGTGTACAGCATTTGTAGATATTTACAACTTGTAGAGAATCATTTCCCTCTGTATAGTTAATAGTTAATTAGTGTCTCTTCTAGCTTACGTTCATTCATCAAATTCATAAATTAATAATAGATATTCATAATGCACAGGGTTGAAGTAAATATGCATAATATTCAGTAATGTAGAAGTCAAATTTAAAACCATTTCAAATACATTAACCTGATTCTCGCTCCTTTACGGTCATAAGGAACAACTTGTACGTATATATCTATTATGTGTAACGTGTACACATAATTTACTTATGATTTGCGTTCTTCGTTCTTCGCTGCAATAATAATAATAGTTAAAAGTACTTTCACGCTCATTTTTAGCCTGTGCTTCCTTAAATTTGACTATTGTTTGCTTTCATTGTGCATCTCGTTCATATAACTAAATATAATCAAGCATTATGTGTGTAGTGTGTATAGTACTCACGATGCATAACATATTGTATACGGATACAATGCGCACACACATGCATTACTATTTTCCACCTAATTTCCCTAATCACGTTATGAACTGTAGAAAATCATAATTCTTTTGTTTTTTGTCTTTAATGAACACTGTTGCACTGCACATACATGAATACATGCATACATACATTGCGTTTGGTGCATTGATTCAACTGTTTCAAGTTAATAATAACCACCACCACCACCAACATTCTTCCATTGTTTAATTTATTATATCATGCAATGATTTTTTAATTTGTTTTATTACTCTTTTTTTCTCAAGCAGTAAATAACTGTTCTACTCATGTAGGTATAATGTAATACAATCATTATGTATGTATGTGCATTACTTTTTGGTAGAATGCTCATTAGAATAAATTGTGCCGAGTGCACTAATACTAATAAGAACGATGTAGAGAATGAACCAATGGACAAACGAATGAAAGTATGAATGAATGCACGTGCTAAACAAGACAGATGTAATTGGGGATTACAAAATCCAACGATCATATCTGTATATATGTAAAAATGCACAGCACAATGATTGAATTACAATGTTAGTCTCTGGGATTGACAGCCGAGTGCCAAATAGTAATGATGGCTAATCGTTTGTTAATCATGATTGCATTTCAATTTACAATGCAATTTTTGATTTTACCCATGTTTAAATGATTTACATTTCCCATAAACAGCATAAACAGTGTCTATACTACTGCACTATGTATTGTTCCAAATTCCAAATTCGTGAAAAGTTGTTGCAGAACAATGATGAAAAAAATGACTTTTAAAACGTTTTTTCTAAAAAACATTGTGCATTGTAGATGAATTTAGCAATAGATGCATAATATATTATTGTATGTTAGTTAATACTAAATGCTCGCAAGTCGTGCCTAAAAATTCCTAACGACAGTTTCCATGATTAAGTAAGCATTGATTGTTTTTTTAAAAAGTGTGTTTACTGCACATAGCTGCCTGGTGAAACGGAAGGGTCATAATATAACAAAGTATGTATACGACTCTTAAGACCATTTGAAATAATATTAGATGTATGCACTTCCATCAGTTATAAACAGTAAATGTTTCATTTTTAACACAATTGTACGTTTAATGTAATGGAAATGTTTTTGCAGCTTTGCGTCTTTTGAGAGAGAATTTTTTTCTTTATGTAAATGATGACAAAAAACCACTGATGTTACGGCTATATCTATGTTCTGTATGTGTATAAAAGGATCCTACACTGCTACTGTATTTCATAATGCGGAACAGTTTAGAATGAGCAAGGCAGCATGTAAAGAGAAATAAAGATTATTGTTTGAAAAGACAAGTGGCTTTTTTTTCCTTCTTCTCCTTTGAATCTTGAGTTTGAGTTTTGACCATGTGATCAAATTCACTGAGTTGCAAAGAAAACGAAAGAGAAAGAGACGGAGAAGAGAGATTGAGATTGTACTTTATTTTAGTTTACTTTATCTGACGCGATTTGATGCTAGTGTTGGATCCAGTTGAAGTGTTGGTGTTACATATACTTGTTACAGAGAATGACTGTGCCGAAAAAAATTTCTTTTAGATTTCAACTCACTTTCATTGTACGTAGTTAGATACAAAGTCACAAAATGTAAGTATACATATGTATGTACAGAAAGACAGAGTTCTTTTTCTCACATTTTGTTTAACTTGCCTTCTGTATTTATATATTGGTAGATTTCTATAGACATGCATTAGGGTGCTTCAAACCTCCCAAACGATGAAATCCTTACAAAGCATCAGCCAAAAAGTTACTTCTGACTGAGAAA
>JAQIVE010003574.1:0-16438 GCA_034698285.1 Sminthurinus bimaculatus | reverse complement strand
TAAGGTTCATTCGCTAAATACCTGCCGAGATATAAAAGTTTCATTTTTGTTGCAGAAATTATTTGTCACCCTGTATATTGTGTGCATTATGTATAAGGATTCTGATGTCAAAAATAATGCGATGCCTTGTCCTTTGTGTATGAATATTATTATTATGATCATCATTTTTACCATGTTCGTAATCGTAACACAGCTGCTCTCATCATTTTTGTACTTGAATTTCCCTAGTTTGTTTGTCTCATAATACAGATATTATCTCAATATTATGTATTGTACAAAAGTGCAGATTCCCTCATTATGCATGTGTATGTATATTGTATACATTTTATACATGTGCAAAATATTTACTCAATCTGCCAGACTTTTGTTTTTGTTCACTTTCAGTTTCACTTTAGCCCTCTGATATACAGGCAAGATGTGGGATAGAAAAAAGCTAGCATTACGAATTGCAAACAATTAGACACAAAGGTGGACAGTGAAAGTTGGTTAAAGAAGTGAATAAATGGTATGGCCTTTTGTCTGTGCTATAAGAAACAAATATTATTCAAGCTGGACATGAAAGTTAGATTGTGAATCAAACGTTTTTTGTATAGTGGAAAGTCTTTGTGTATGTACAGATTTACTTAACTGAGACAAAAAAAAGTTGCAAAATACAATACAAAAGAGGTGTTTAGCATCCAAGAGACAGAACAAGGCTTGTAAAAATGGAAGAAAGAAATATGGAGACTCTAAAGAAAGAGAATGAAGATGAGGCAACCAATTCTAATTGTAAATTCAATGTGATTCAACTTGATGAACTTCCAGAACCCCTTCGCGTCAGCTCGGAATTCCAGCACAGGATTTATAAATACTCCAAGAAATTTATGTACACTCATTCTGTAAGTCAAATTCCACAGATTATTATCGAATCATCAAAATTACACAACTTTTTTATCACATACTACTCATTGTAGTCACAAAAATGTGTTACCAACTCTCATTCTTACTGTATTTTGTATGTACATTGTACATATGTGGTTTCAGTTTCTAAGCTGCTTTCTGGCTTTAACCTATTCGATAATTGCGATACTTTCGACGAATCAAAACACTTTCGATGAATGGCAAGCTGAGGTGGAAGCTCCTGGCTGGCATATCAATGGACGATTTTTTGCCAACACATTTTTTTCAAACATTTTAGCTGGTAGGCTTTGTACCAGCAAATACTAAACACATTTTTTAAACACTGTAAAATACATACACATTTAAAAAATTCACAATGTAAATGTTGTTTCACAAATTTTTTTAGTGGCTGTCAATCTCAACTTGTGCTTTGGAGCTCTGTTGGTGATAGGATTTTATAAGGTACTTTTTTACACTTGCGTGGCCGATTATTTTTGTATGTACGTAAATTTTCTACTGGACACAAGCTGTACCTTCTTAATCTTGACTTTGAACCTTGAGCGTAGAGTGAGCAAAAATGATTGATTGATTTTGATTTTCTAACATTTATGAAATTATATTATGTACTATATATACATGCAGCAAAGTCGAAAATTTATCTGGCTATGGTACATTGGTCAGTTTTTCATCGAACTCTTCGTCACCACAGTTTTGGTTCTGGCTATTGCTTACGATTGCAAACCCGCTAGTTTGATGGCCATCCCCGTGTTTTTGTACTATGCATTCGCCCTCTCCTTTTTCCGAAATGTTCTGGCCTCAACAGTCATTCGAAGATATAAAATATCACCATCTTCTTCCTCTGCGTCCGGTCCAGAGTCAGCAACCTCCTCCAATTTCACCGAGTAGATATTAAACTCTCAAGGAAAATAAACCTAAAAACTCGACTTTCACTACTTTCAAGTGAGTAAACGTGGACACAGAAAGGACTACTGACGATAAGTATGTAAATACATTGTTACACAAACTAAACATGATGCACGGGGAAAGTTGTTTCAATAAATAATTTTAATTGTTAATTTTAAACCATCTTATGTGCATTTTTTTCCTACTAGAAATATTTTGAACTGCATTTTTCTAGCACTTATTTCAATTCTCTATTTTATGTAGTTGCCAACAATAAATTGTTCCAATCCGTTGGAAGATGGTATGCCACTTTAGTGTCTCAAAATTCCAAACTGAAAAAAGTTAGTTCAACGTTACGTTTTACGAAGAATCATTTAAAGTCCATTTTTTATTATGTACCGCCAATTGCATAAAAATTTAAAACATTACAACCTCGATCATCAGCTACATCGTATGACATGTGACAGTAGTCAATAAAACACATCATATAACTTTAACCAAAGTAGTACCAAAAGTTCAAAAAGTGTACTCATTTGAAAAAATTAACTACGTATAGTATAAATAAACAAAAAGAAAGAAAATAGAATAAATAAGAATTTTGAAAGGAAAGTATAGGAAGTCATCTAAAATTTGCTGTTAGTATTTTTCAACAAAATGTAAATGTTTTGAAGTATCTTATAATGTTTTCAAAATAATACTTTTACTATATATTTCATATTTCAATACAGACTAAATAGCTAAGAATGAAGAAGTTTTCGCACATTTCATGTGTATAAAAATATGTACATACCATTTACCCCAACTTGAACATCAAAAAATAACTAATTCCTTACCACTGTGGTAAATACATATATAGTAACTATTCAATTCCTACTGAAAAATTGTCTACATAGTTAAACCGAATGCCCATTCATTTTTGATCCCACTATCATCGGTTTCTAAAGGGTCTCTTTCCATATCTTCGGCTTCTAGTTCTAGTTCTACTTGTTCCTGTTCTTCCAATTCAATCATTGGCTGAAAAATCTCTTGCTTAATGTGGCCACGGCGGTTGCCGAATCTGAGTTGGACAAGTTCAGGACTTTCATTATTGCGCCCTGGAATTCGTTCCTCTTGATATTCCTCTTCTTCTCTGGGTTCTATTAGCTTGGCCTTCTTCTTGAGCCGTGACCGTGAAAAAACTCTTGATACAAAGTCCTTTTCTCCAGAACTTTTTTTAACCATTGTTGATTTTGTGGTACCGCTGCTATTCCCGACCTTGCTTTGGGATCCAAGCACGTGGACATAGTGCTGGTGATTGACAAGATTAGACTTTGACTGAAATACTTTGTCACAGCCTTCTCGGTTACATTTGAATCGTCTATGGGTAAGTTGATGAAGGTTAAGGCCACCTATATTTTTACACCGCTTTCCACAATCCTTGCATATAAACTTGTTTGGATCTACATTAAAAAGAAAAACAAACATGTAAAATTAAGAGTCAAAATTCTGGAGTTTAAGGAAAATAAAATTACTAAATTCATTATAATATAGATTGTACACTGTTTGTAATACAGATTATATTAAGTCCTCATATATGATATAATGTAATACATAAAATACCTCTGTGCACATTCTCAATATGTTGAATCATTTTAACATCGTCAGCGGTCACAACACCACATGACGAGCACTGGAATTCATTGGAATTGTTCTGGACGAAATCCCACTCATCATCATGGACAAATGTGTTTGGACAGTTCTCTTTTGGTTTGTAGCTCTTTTCTTCATGAAACTTTTTCTTGTGCTTGTCCAGAGCCTGCTGTCCCTCCATTCCAAGATTACACAAAGTACAAAGAAAGGTGCAGTCTGTAAAAATAATAATAACATGTGGTTAATAACAACAAAAAATGTTAAAACCCTGTAATACAGAGGTATATTTTAATAGAAAATAAACCTTGGGGTGTGTGGACGGTTTTGATGTGCAAAACCATTGCACCTCGCTCTTTCTTCTCCTCACCGCATTCTTCACATCGAAATACGGGTTCCGATTTTGAGTTGATCAGAGTGAATATCCATTTGTCTTTGTAGGAATACTTTCCATTACCTGTAGTTTCACAATAAATCAGTATTACAAATAAATAACTCTATACTTTGTCTTATAAAATTTAAAATGTTACTTGTAACTTTGTTCAACAATAATCATTCCAACATTAAATTACCCAAGTCGACAGATCTTTGATTGGTCTTCCATCCACTGCCCTCCACACAAGAATTCTTATTGATGTGTGCACGCAACAAACTTGGAAACTTGAAAGACTTTTTACAAACTGGACATTTATTGACTGGACGAGGAGGGGGAGCTGTCCAAAGCAACGCATAGAAATAAAAAATATCAACTTTTAACATACCCGTCGTAATGTCGTATTATTATGTACATACTAAATATGTATGTAGTATGTGCAATAAAAATGGGTCAAATAGGCAAATAAGTGGCAAAGTACCTTGTTGAATATGAGTTTTTTGAACATGTTGACTGATTCTATACAAGTTATTTGTTGTATGCCCGCAATCACTGCATTGATACTCATTTTGACCGATTTGGACAAATTCCCATCTACCAGCCTGGATAAAAACTCCCGGACAATCAGGTTTTGGCTCAAAACTCTTACTCTGATGATACAGTCGCTTATGATTGATTAAGTTAAGTCGACCCGTAAAACCAATAGAGCATTCATCGCAGCGGTAGGTACATTCTTCAGGGCAGTGAATTGATTTGATGTGTACCATGATTGCCCTCCTGTCTTTCTTTTCTTCTCCACAGGCCTCACATCTCACTGGTCCATCTTTATCATGGGGATCAAGCAAAGTAAACATCCATTTGTCCTTGTAGGAGAAAGTTCCCCCTCCTAAATCTGCAGACTTTTCATAAGTTCGGGCAGGGGTGCAAGAATTCTTTTTTAAATGAGCTCTCAATACACTCTGAAAGCGGAATGATTTTTTGCATACTAAGCACCTATGACCTCTAGGCAGAGCTGTGGAAATAAACCAAATGGAAATTATTACATTATTTTGTACATTTCCATGAAATATTATCATGGCAAGTAAAAATATTCAACAATGTCTAACCATGGTGATCGAGTTGAACATGTTGAATCATGGTAGTAGTCTCATAGGTTGAAAAGTTGCAAGTCAAACACCGAAACTCGTTTCCAACTTGCTCAAATTCCCACTTGCCAAAGACGATAAAAGTACCAGGACATCCTTCTTTGGGCGTGGGTTGTTTTAATGCATGATTTTTTTCATGTGCTTCAAATGCCATTTGCGACTCGAAGCCAATATTGCACTCGGTGCATTTGAAAGAGCAATCCTCAGGACAATGGCGATTCTATGAATCAATGAAAATGAAATAATGTAGTTTGATATTTTATTGATACAAGTGTTTTAATTTGAATTTAATTCTGATAATTTGAGACAAAACATTTCGAACAATATACAAGTTGCAAATATTCACTTACCTTGATGTGAATAATCATTCTTCCTCGACTACTTTTCACTACTCCACACGTCTCACATTGCATTGCGTCACTCCCAGGTTGCGCGCAAAATAGCCATTTGCCTTTATAGCAGAACTGTCCTGAACCCAAACTAACAGATTTCTGAAAAGCAGCTCGGCCTCTACCACATGAATTTTTTGCTTGGTGAGCTTTTAAAGAGCTGGGAAATCGGAATTTCCGTCTACACTTCAAACATTCTCGCGATGCATCAGCTGTTGTATTTAAAAAAAACATAAATTTAATCATATATTTTATTATTTATTATCTTGTATACTTAAATTAAATATTTATAAATATGATGATGTTATCTATTATAACAAGAAAAGTAAACAATCAAGAACAAACCTTTATGAATTCTTCGAATATGTTGGCCGATTAGAAAGAGACTAGAACAAGTCATATCGCAAGTTGAACATTGATAACAGTTGTCTTCATCACCCACTTGTACAAATTCATGTGTACCATTGTAAATAAAGGTTCCCGGACAGTTTTCCTTTGCTACATGCCGCTTTACTTTATGCTGTTTTTCATGCAGCTCGAACACCTTGAGAGACTTTGTAAACAAATAAATTTAAATGTTAAAATTATATCTAGAAAATACTTACACAGGTATAATAAATAAATGTTGGATTTTTTTAAATGTGAAATTAATCAATGATTTTTACTTCAAAGCCAATATTGCATTCGGAGCAACGAAACTTGCACTCTGAAAGTTAACAAAAAGAATAAACGAAACATAGTTTGATATTTGCAAGTATTTGACTTTGAATTTAATGTCAATAATGGGATACAAATAATAATTGGAAACTGTACATATGGCGAAATTAATTACCGTCAGGACAATGTAAAGATCTGATGTGAATGTGCATCCGCTCTCTACTTTTTTTCTCGACGCCGCATGTATCACATCTAAATCCACTGCCACCATCAGACAAAGTGGTCAGAGCATAGCCCCATTTATCTTTATACGAGAGTTGAACATTTTCACCAAAACTAGTGGAAGCGGCGACCATGGACAAATTATTAGTACTGCTCCTCCTACTCATGACATCCGACTCACCTGAAAAAGACAAACGTTTTGAATGAAATAGGTTCATAAAACATAAACAAACTATGGATGAATACAAGTTGAAGTTACCTATCGTTAGATAACAATGGTTTAGAACATAAATGCCAATATGTACAATGTGTTATTACCAATATGTCGTTTTCGAATATGAATAGCCATTAAAGCCCTCGTTTTGCATATTCGGCCACAAGTCAAACATTGAAAACGAGAATCCGAATGATTCCAATCGGCTCCTTCTGGGCCCAAAAGTTCTACAGGCCACTTGCCTTCGTAGTACCACGAGGATCCGAGGCCATTTTCTGTTTTCATCGCCTTCCATTTTTGGACCCGAGATCCACACGTATTCTTCTTTTTGTGAGCTTTCAACTGACTATGAAATTGAAAGGATTTGTCACACAGCCCACATTCATATTTCTTCATTGCTGTCAAAGTTAAAATTCAATTATTAGCAATCGTCTTTAAAAAACGATACTATTTGAAGATTTGTTTACAATCTTTACTATCAATAATTAAGAAAGGGTATAACTTATAGCTAGCTAACTTCAAACATTTACCTGGACAATGCTTGATTTGAATGTGACGAATCATGTGAGACTTTGTTCTTTTATCTTGGCCGCATGTCAAACAATGAAATTGTCCATGTTTATGCTTCTGACCAAAGAGCCAGATTCCTTTGTATGACCATTGTCCATTACCTATGTAATTTTTTAATGTTCCATATTTTATTTATTATTTAACATGCCCATGTCATTACTTTAGAGATGTGAAACATTCATATTATTTGTTGATAGATCATCAGTTAATTTATTGTGTACGCATTACCTATCTCCACAGACTTCTCAAAAGGAAGTCGTCGGCTACGGCTACAAGCATTTTGTTTTTCGTGAGACCGTAATAAACTAGGGAAACGGAATGATCGTTGGCACACGAGACACTTATTCTCGGCTCGAGGAGGAGCTATTAAAATATCATAAAACCATTAATTTTATGCATTCAAGATTTAAAATACACAAAACTACATTTGGAGTATTTTTGAAGAATGATGCAATATATGCAATAAAAAAATAGACGGACCGTGATGTAAGTTATGAATGTGTTGCGTCATTTTGAATGTTGTACAGTCTGAAAAATCACAGGTTGAGCAACGGTACTCATTATTGTCAACTTGGACGAATTCCCACCGATTCTCGTACACAAAAGTGTCTGGACAACCAACCTTTGACACAAAAATAGCTTTTTCGTGTAGACGCTGATGAGCATCATGTCTCTGGCGAGACTCAAATCCAACATTGCATTCCTCACATTTGTAAGTGCATTCTTCCGGGCAGTGAATATTTCTTGAAAAAAAAGATTAAAACTGCTGTTAATTACCACCGAAATATACAATCGTCATGAAAATTCATTATGATTTAAGAAATAATAAGAAATCACGACAAACTATTACTTTCTCATGGCTTTAAAAAAAATCTCTATGTATTCCTTTTATACCTGATGTGAATATGCATTCTTTCCCGACTTGTCGTCTCCACATTACAAGTACTACACTGAAAGGGGCCATTCTTATAATTTTGAGTGAACACCCACTCATTGTAAGAAAATTTTTTAACATCCAGCGGCGGAGTCAATACTTGAAAGCCTAAAACACATATTAATTACCGATTTATCAATACATTAGAAATTAGAAGCCAGCAAAAAGCTATAATTACAATCATTTGAATTGTTCATAAGTTTAATTTTGATAATCTATGCAAAATCAGGAAACATAAAATCTACATAAACACTTACCTTGATTTGTATCTTCCAATGTAGATTCTGCTAGTAAATTTATACTAGCAATTTTACCATTCTCATTGTTAAAATCCATCCCTGAGCCCATTAATGTTCTGGAATGTAAACTCTTAGCAGGGACAAGAGCTCTCGAGTGTTTTTTCCTAGTTCGTCTCCTCCGTTGGTTGAATAATTTGAACTTTTTAAAGCTAATGTCCGTCTTTGTACTTCTTTTTTTACTTTGTAATGAATGGCCTGGCTTGTAGTTCTCGTCACAACTGTCATCAACAAAAGAATTGTTACTCTCGACGTCGTCATCATCATCATTATTGAAGTCTTGCGAGCTCATTCTAGCACCACTATTTATCCTACTCTGCTTTTGGACGCTTTTATGAGTTGAAAACATCTCCAGTTTTGGAACTAGAATAATCGGCAAGTATTCTGGAGAGAAAAAAAATCAATAAAAATAAGAAGGCATTAAACAATTTGTAAGTTGTATGTTAATAATATAGCATGTTAATAACCATTAAGTGTAATAATATTATGTAAAATAGAAAATGCTTTACTTTGAGCAACGTGACTCCTCAAGGCATTGACTTGAATTCTGAGGGAATGATTGTTATTATTCAGACTATTCAGCAGGCCGTAATTTCCAGGCATTTCCATTTTAATACTTTGAATACCATCAAAAAAATTTGTAGTAGATAATGGTTGACTTGAAGAAGGAATAGAGGAAGGGTCAATACTATTGACATTGTTTTTAAAGGAGCTGACTAAGGTTGCTTTCAGACTGACTGTGACCTTGTTCATTTTCTCGAGAATGGTCTCAAGTTCTGCATTTAAGCTGTGGAGCTTCCTCATTTCAATTTTACACTGAGGGCAGAATGGAAGGCCGCAACTTTGAAGAGTTGACAATGTCAAAATATTTTGGTCCCACGAGGATGGCAAGTTGGTCAAATCAAACTGCTTGCAAAATGTGGACCACATTTTCCGCGACTGCAGATTGTTGTGGTCCTTTTCACTCTTATTCGTCCTAGTTGGTGGGATTCCATAGTTAAAGTCGAGGCCACAGACAATACAAAGGGGATTGATTATCGTCATTTTGAGATTGTGTGACCCCAGTCTCTTGAATCTCTCTTGTCTTATTTAGAGACAGTCTTAATCTCCAACTGTACTTATAATATAGTTACTTTACTATGTATTATGTATTACATTTTATCAAGCTCTATTGAAACCTCCGCTTACCCTGTCAACTAGTTGTTTGTAAGTAATTTAAACAAGACTTTGTAAAAGTTCTGCACTATACATATTGTCTAAAATATTGAATTATTATGTAATGTAACCGCAATTATAAGAATATCAACTAGTCAAAAACAGGAAGCTGCCACTTCCAGACTTCCAGACAGGATAAAACAGGAATAGGTAAAATGTCAATGTTCAATGTTGTCAAGTGCAAGTGGTAGTGAAAAATTGTAAACGTGGATTTTTCTCTTTAAATTTTGTTTTCAAAAACAAGGACGCCACGCTTTGCTGTGTTTACTTACTTAGTATAAAACGTGCAATTAAGTTGAACCTATTTATTTATTCACTTTTTTTAATGAGTCTCATGTCTCATTGCACTATTTTTGTGTTTAATTTTATCTAATTTTAAGAAAACAGCCAAACACATATACAGCAGTTGCTTAATATTTTATATTTTTGTAACTAAAATAGTTTGTTGATGTATTTTATTTGCATGTATGGGTACCTTAATTGATTTAATTGAATATTACTTAACTTTGTATTTTCTTACTTCTTATACTTGTAACTTATATCTAATTTTAATATTTTTCGTAACTTATTTTCTAAGCTCAAGTATGTATGTTTTCCTGTGTAAGTGTAGTTTTTAGTTTTATGTACTATGCACCCTCTCTCTCTATGTGCTTTGTTTGATTTTATTTGTTTTTTATTTGTTTGCTGTTCTGTTTGTTTTTGTGCTCCTTCATTGTTCCCACATGTTGTATGTATTGATAGTCTTTTTTGCATTTTCTGTGTGCTATGCTATACGTTACTCCGTTCTTACTTAAGTATAATTTATGTAATAGTGTGTACCACTGGCAATCAGCTCATATTCAGCTTATTTACTCTAGTTATAAATGCGTGTGTGATACTATAAAATTATGTTTTATGGGGCACAGTTATACGTCATACACGAAAAACTAGAAAGGGGTTGAGCAAACTTTTAACTTTTTGATAATCGCTCAGTCTTTTGACTTTTGACACTACTTAAAGTAGTATCTTTTACTCAAATCTTACGTGGAGATAAAATCAAAACATTTTCAAGTCTTATTTCTGGACTCTCAACTGACAAAATTAAATATTTTGAATCAATTTTGCGTCTTTAATTCGTAAAATACATTAAGAATGCAGGCATTTTGATTTTCAGTCCCATTGGGCGATAGTTTTAGGATTTTGTCTCATATCCCATGTATGCACGTATTTATAAGGTGAAGACCCCTAATTGTGACCACCCCCTGCGCAGCAGGTTTAAGGTCAAAAATAGCTCGAAAAATGTAAAAAAAAATCAAAAATCTTTGTGTTTTAATAATTTTGGTCCATACTGCGCAGGAAGTGGTCACAATCTGGAGCCTTTACCTTGTATAAAAGTTACCTACTTGTTGTTAACCTGAACCTAGACCGAAAGTTAAGTGTGCTGTGCATACGCTTTTTAAAAAAATGAGGTTGCCAACTCATCATATTGCTTAACGTTGACTGTTGAGTACACGCCTAAAGCAACTTATCCGCTTTTGTTGGTTGGATTTCGGTTATAGGTGGTTCAAAGGGTCAGACCAGAAAATTACACGGAGTCGGTCGGACTCACAAGTAAACCTTTTGTGGTGTACAAAAGGTTTGGAATTATGTATACTTTCAAAGGGTTCGGTAGGGCACCCAAATTACCCATAGTTTCCATATATATGGTGCGTCCGGTTTATAGGGCGACTATTTTTCGTGGCTCAGAAAACTATAGTACAGTGGTTTTTTGGTTTGAACTTTTATGTTGCGTTGTAGAGGGGTTCAATATGTACTCGGGTCATAGAACAAAAAGATTTAAATTTGGCCTTAGAGAAAACGAGAAGCAAAGAAATCAAGTTGTTGCCAAAACGTGTGTGCCATTGCATAAAAAAGAATGAAAATTTCCTGACATTATCGGTAATTTCTTAACAGTTTGTGGTAGGAAAATTTTTATTTTCACATATGTTAACACTGTAAGTGTCTTCTCTTTGGATGCCAATTTGTTCGAATCCATCTCACGTGAGTCGTCTCTGCGAGACAATTTAGTACCAGAAGATTTTTTAGCCGAAGAATATTTGCTTACGTTTGTGTCGGAGCATATAACTGCTAAACAAGTTGACGCAGCCGGGTCCTTGTAGGCTCATGTTAAAGGGCATACACTAATGTCGCTTGCAAGGGAGGGGCAAATACTTGCCTTTATTTTCACGGTTAGGGTGAGCAATTAAAATAAAAACTGCAAAAGTAGGGTGGCAACCTTGCACGGCAGAACCATGTAGTTAGCGATCAGCCCTACGTGAGCCATGACCAAAATAAACTTTCGGTTCGCTATTGGGTACATACATTGGACCTTCACTAAAATAAATATGATGACAAATAAAAGCCAACTCTAAATCTTCCCACAAAATTATAGTAGAATCGTCACTGGGAATAACATTACGGTGAAGGGGAATTTTTTAATGAAACGGGAAAATCTCCGGTATGTTGCCTGTTCTTGAAAAATAAGAAACTATCTTATATCAGTGAAAAGGCAATACAATGGGCGTTAACAGACATAAAAAAAATTCCGTCCATTTAAGAGACCTTGGACGCAGTCATCAAAGGAAGTTGCGGAAAATCGTGGCACCACCGTTTTGGACTACGTTTCAAATATGCCCGAAAAAACTGTAATAAAGGGATTTGAAGCAGCAGTTTTTGGGTGGACTTAAAGGGGAAAACTCTGATGTACTTATGTATAGTACGGCTATTTCTGTCCGAATAATACACTTTGAATAAATCCATTTAAAAAGTTGACGCCCTATTTCTCGGATGTGCCTTACTTTTTCCCTCCCTCTTTCCCTTTACTTTCTTCAAGAATGAACAAAAAGCAGGAAAAGTTATTCTCATTCTTATTCCTGTTATAATCAATTTTCTTTTATTCTACTCCGTGCTCTTTTGTTCTTTCTTTGCAATTGATGGAAACCGGGAGATGGTCTAGTACGAAAATGAAAGAAGAAGACGAAGAAAAGAGCTCCTCTTCTTCTTCATCACCATCATCATCTTTGTTCTCTAACGTTAATTGTTTATTACGACAAATTATGCATAATAGGCTATTAATTTTAACGGCAAATTAATGAATAGAGCATGTAAACAATGGAAAAAAGTTTGAGCGCGCAGGGAAACTTTTCGCCTCTTTTTATTAACAATTAAGGAAACAATGAGCAAAACCTTTTGCCCTCATCACGCCAAACATTCCCTCATATCTCATCTCACCCTGAATACCGTGGCGTAAATTGAACATTGAACATTGAATTTGAATGACAGACTCACATTGTAAAGCATGAAATTAACATGAATATTTAACTAGCGGGAGTCTCAATATGTGGAAAAGTTTTGCAAAAAGTGTCCTCAAGTTTAAAATACGCAATAAAAACTTGTTCAATTAATTAAAGACTATAAATTTTGAAAACGTAAAGCATTGTAAAAAGGATAGATTTTGAAAAACCTTATGGTTTGAAGTTCCCTCGTTTTCTTTTAGCGCATTGGACTTCTGAATTTCTAGGCTGAGCTAAAATTGTAATCGTGCAAATAAGCAGCCCGTCATATAATAGACATGTCACCTCCATATGATAGCAATTCCGGTATCCAACGCTCAATAATAATAATACTAATATTAACAAAGAAAGGCAGTTGCTCGCCTTCATTCCCACAGGACTATATTCGAAGCCGGTTGTTGTTTTTTCCTTCCGGCTGAGCGACCCGTCAAAACTAAATCGCCCTGTAGATATTTCATGCTATTTTTACGTAATCTAGCCCCTTTTGTAGAGATACGGCAGTATATACCGCATAAAAACGCGCATAGTTGTACATAGGTTGCAAATGTACTTGAACGCTTTGCAGCCTGCTGGAAAATACCGGGGCAAAGTGGAAACCAGGGAAACTGTGGTAGATTCACGGAAAGATCATCCCCAGGAGGAACTTTTAATGCCGTTCTTCTGGAAATTGTCATGAATCAGTTTTCCCTTGGCCACACACACAGAGACAGAAACACACAAAACTGTGTATTCAACGTATGGAAAAACAAATGTCTACAAGATATATGTATAGATGTGTATATTATATCTCACAAAATGTGAGACTATCATATCCACATTTATAACAAACTAAGCATTAGTACTGTATACACAGTTACGCTCCGATTCTCATTCACATTTCCAACTTAAGCTACAACGGCCTCCAACTTCCCAAAACATAGACGCACACATACATAAACCCACAAATATTTCTCGTCCCTTCCGCCCGCGTGGTACATACTACATACGTACGTACTACGTACGTAGAGAAGCCCACCACAGGAAAACAAACAGCCCAGGCAAACTATCTAAATATGAAGATTGGAGGCGAGAAATCTCTTTTTCCGAGGAAGAGACAGACAAGGCGCAGATGAGGTTTCTTTGCCTTCCTCTAACTTTTCCCCTAGTTTTGTCTATTTTTTCTGCCTCTTCATCATTTTTGTTTTCTTTCTTCTCATATGCACACACATGCATATACATACTCACATATGAGTATCTATAAACACAGATTGATCTACTAGATGTTTTCCTACTCATGAGATGCTCCCTTCTGTTGTCTCTTCTTTTGCCTTGTCTGTCATGGAGAAGAGTGAAAGTTTTCTAGTACATACACATGTACGTAACGTAATAAATACGGAAAACTTGTCTAGTTTCCAGTTGCAACTCAACTCGACTCAAACTCAACTCTCGTAAAGAAAAACTGCAAGGAGAGTAAGTGAGACTTGGAAGAGTAAAAACAAGGATTTGATGTCACATCCAGTAAATAAGTATCTCACATTTGGACGAGGACTTGCTCCACTTGCAGCACAACGAGCAAACTACAATGGCAGTATTATATTATGAAATATACAGATATGTTCACTTATGCTACATACATACTATCAGTATAGTGCGAAGGGGAAGGTGCGGGAGAAAGTATATACGAGTATACTAGTAAAGCTGTGCTGTGCAGTGTTCAGTTCTACTGTACCGACACACAAACTTCAATTGAATGCACGCTCTCATTTACTCTGGATGCATCAACGCACTTAAAACTTTCTCGGTCGTGTTCTACATCTTGTTCCTGGTATTGTAAACACGCCGAGTCTTAGCTGGAGCTGGAGTCGGAAATAAGGGGAAGAACAAAAAGGAAGAAACACATTCAAATTATTATTATTGTTATTATATGAAGACATCTCTATGTACATGGAGCTCGCATTATAAAGTCGCAATAATGTTCCACGTCTTTTGTATTCCTTATTTTGCCGACATGTTCCAAGTAACAAAGGGGAATAATAAAGGAAGGACAAGGAAATACAGAGAAACACTGAGAGTTTGCAGTTTGTCGTCCTTAATCTCCTTTTCTTCATATCCATACTTATGCATACCATCTTCGTAATACACACACACACACTGTGCATGAAGCCTTGCTTTTGTACAACATCATATTGGAAAGCCTGGCCCTGAGATTGTGATTTGATTTTCATGTGCTAGAATACCATGCATAAGTACACATTATTTAATTTAGTCAAATTTACTCAACACAAGTTCACTTTTGATCTTTTTCCACTTGGACTCCTTCCTTGTCTTTGTCCAAGCTTTGTAACGCCACATGTCAGATGAATTTATTTGCTTTGTCTTGATCTACTGTAAATATCTACCGTAATAGTAGCCGAGGCTACAATATAAACCATGACGAAAGTTTTGAGTATCAACCGAGCTAGTACTGTGAGCTCATATGAATACAAATAGGATGCACTGTACTCAAGAATTGTAGTTTGAGATGAGGATGAGCTCGTGTCGCAGATCTTGTAGTTCCATTTATTATTAATACTTAATGCACGTAATTTCCTTGGAAATGTGAAGAACCTTCGTAAATGGGAGTCTTCTCGCCTCACAAACTGCTACAGAGTGATAATAATATGTAGTCAACGACCAACTTTTAGAATTCTTCTTTATTCTCTTGTTCTTTGCCATTGTGTGTAAGTTTGTATGCAATGTATGTGTGTGCGTATGGAGAAAGAACTCACTTGTCTCTGACTTTCTTTGCCAGCTATTCCAATTCTGGCTAAAAATACGATTTTGAATTGAAATCTGCTGGCTACTTTAATAGGTTAGATTTGTCTAGTTGAACTGTGAATTCTACATACAAAGTACAATGTAGTTGGAATGTGTCAGCTCAGAAAAAAAAAGTTTTTATTTGTACTTTTTCTTCGTTTTGTCCTCCTTGGTTCCTTCTTGCTTCTTGTTTCCGGGTGATTAGTATGCAGTTACTGATGCTGACTGCGTACTTTGTAACGTCTAGAACTTGTAGCTTGCGGCACGTTTTCTCATTCTTTCAAGTCTTTTACACCGCAATACGCACTGTTTAGAGTTTAGCATTATCATAATGTTTTATTGGTTTAGCGTTTAGCGGGACAACTTGTATGCATAGCTAGCATTCGCATTTGTACACAGTTTTCAATGTTCACACCATGCCATGCTCCACGTTCCATTTGCATTTGCATTTACAATTTTATCACGGCTTGAATCGTTTTGGTGCAAACTTTCTTGCCTCTTCAGCCACCAACTCAACCCAGAAAGGACTACATATTTGGATTTTCCCCAACTTTACTAAAATGATTATTGTAAATAAAATTTTTCCTTTCAAGCTGTGCTGCTTTTGCTGAAAATAACTCGTTTTAATTTGGTTGTAGCCAAGTACTGCTGCTAATCTCCAAATAAATTCAGTGTTTCTTGTGCATTTTACAAACAGCTAACAATAAGCAACTTTGTACTTTTGCAGAAATTCCTTAGTCCCTATGTTTAAATAAAAATCTTTATAAATTCTTTATTTAAGTATAAACATTTTAACGCGTAATATTACACATGTATGTACCTTAGATAATTTCATAATGACCCGAAAGTGAGAAAGTTAACCAGCAAATACGCCATAGCGTTCCTTTTGGATCACTAAAACTACCCCTAAAATTTGGTCCCGATCGGTT
>JAQIVE010003573.1:0-16440 GCA_034698285.1 Sminthurinus bimaculatus | reverse complement strand
TCTCACAGTTGAGTCCATGATATCGAGAGGAGGCACAGATACACTTGTACCCATTAGCCGTCCGATCTTCGAGACAAGTTCCGCCATTGTGACAAGGCAGGTTTCGACAGGCCTCCACCACATGGAGAATCCTCTCACACGAAAATGATATGTTTCTGCTCCACAATAAATGCGAGCCGTGTACATTCTTGTCCGAGGTGTGTAGAGGAAGAGGAGGCATTCTCGCATTTCTAGGGTCAAAAGGTTCTTCGTTCTCCGGCTCGCCCTCCTCATCCTCATCAAGAGTCAGGTCAATCTCTGCATTCATCCTGTTGAGATTTGGCGTGATGTAGTGCTTCACCTCTTGGATGTGCATCTCGCTGCTCAATTTCTTCCCGTTGTGACCATTCACGTTGTTGGCATTATTTGAGGACATGTTTTCATACATGTAGCCGTATCGGAGATCCTTCATGCAGCCGACGAAGCCCTGAGCTGGAATTAGAGACTCGAGCGTCTGAACTCCCCCGACGGAGCTGCCAATGATTCTGGCTCCAATGTAGATCACCCCACCAGTGTGGAGACTCCGAGCCGGGCCCTGACTCTTCTGCCGCTGAGTCGAGCGCTCGTCCACCCGGAGAATGGCATAGTTATCACGGATTTGCAGCAGAATTTTGTGCCATCGATTGTCCGACACACTGATTGAGGTCACCGTCAACACTTCCTTCCCTGTGCCCAGATCCCACGAGAATTGAACCAGTCCTTGCTTAATCTGGACAACGGACAAAAAAACACACAAAGGAAAGGAAAAATCCATTTATTTTGGCTTCACATAAGATTTTTCTGTGACTTTAATACAGATTCTGTGTATAAGGTCTAAGTACAAGGAAATGATGGTGATGATAATGATAATCGTAATATACGTATAATAATAATGATATCTTTATTATGTTCATTTCATTGTCCTCTCAATAGACTTTCTCTCTCTCTCTCTCTCTCTCTCTTTCTACATCGAATAATATAGTGGCTGCTCTCTTTATTATATCCCTATAATACTTTACTCCAAGTGCATGTACGTGATGAGAATTCCTATCAAAATGGTGCAGCAGCTCCTTTTTTCCCCACAATTGTGTCACTAAGCTATTTAATATCGGCTTCCGCAATAATAGTACAGTGAACTCTAGATATAAAAATCTATGCCTAAACCGCGCATTCGAATTTTCAACCACCTTTCCCTAAATGTTGTCAACTACACAGAAATTTTTTCCTGTAAAATCAAAAACTTTCCTACACAATAAATGACTGGTTAACTTAAAAATGTGAACAAACCTGGAGAACGGCATAGTCAAAGTGTCCATAAGTGTGTAATAACGTTCCAGAGGTGTACAACGTTTTAATTCGCATGCTGACGCTCAGCTCTCTCTCGAGACTTGGTCCAACGTTGTAGGCGAGGAAGGACGTTCCACTGTAAAGCAAAAAGGGAAATGGAAATAGACCCAATATAATAATAATAATGATAATAATTACGGCCACGCACTTTACATAAAAGATGCGTCTTCTACATTATGATTATACACGTATAACTATGTAAATGTACATAAGAAAAGGAACAAAAGGACGGAAGGAAAAGGGAGAACACAAGAAGAAGGCTCATAACGTAATTGACACGAGTGTGAATGGTTGATGAGAGAGAGTCTCGGTTAAATTTGGTTTGCTTGAGTTTGCTACATATGTATGCTTACCTGAAAGAGACTGACTGCTGCGCGCAGTGATCTTCACAATTGCCATCAGGAGAGCGATAAGTTTTCCGACACAGACAAGCGTAGCCCTTGGTGGACGAGTCCGGAACACAAATGTAGCCTGATATACAGTCCGAGTGGGCACAAGCGTTGACTACTTTATCACATCTCGGCCCTAATTCCACAATTTCATAATATCAGTATAATGCGATAAAATTCCGCCCTCAACACGCTTTTACATGCAAAATGTAAACTATGAATACGAAATTATAATAAATTATAGAAAAAATTCACTTTGATTCTTATAAAAAAATACTGCTAAAACACTTATGTAATAATATAAGATTGAGCAATCTGCACAAAAAACCATACCTCCATATCCCGGCTGACAGAAGCAGTGCCTAATCACGATAAGAAAAACCACAAAATTTCACGTTTTAGACATTGAAAAGTAAGTAAAATGAAGAGAAAAGAGTAACTTATACAAATACAAGGAAAACTTCCTTACGTTTCAAGCTGATGAATCGGCGTAATTAAACTGAGTGTCTCGGTGGAAATGAGCGACTGAGAGCCGTCAAAAACAGCCAAAGTTCGACATCTACATTTTTGCAAAAGGAGAAAGAGAAAAAAAATCATCATTATAATATGCGTGTAATTTTGGTGTGACTTGGTTTTGGAGTATTCGAACATTTCGAACAAGGAAAGTAGTATGTAAGAGTACGGGAATCAAATCAGAAAAAAGGGGGCAAATGATGATGAAATGGTTTGGAATAATGGTGATGATAATGATGACAATTATTATCCCTCTATGTATATGTATCTCTACCTCTACTATGTGACTATATGTGTAATGTGCAAGCATATTACACTTCCATACACATTTAGAAAATAGTGTAGATTTTGCAAGTAGGAGTCATATTATGATAATAAAGCTACTTACTGTCCGCGGTCGCAGGAATCCTCTTTACAAATGTCATACGTAAGCCTCACGACTCGCCCTTGGAGCACGGCCTCAATTTGCGGAAGTGCAAACCGTAGTTTTTTGATCAGCTCGGCCGGTAATACGAAATTTCCATCGATTGACGTCCTCACAGCGAGTAACACATCCACGGACGGAATCTCGTTGGATGATGTCAATCCACTCTCCCTTTTCCTACGACTACTGCCATTCCCATTCCCATTCGCATTCGCATTGACATTACTATTGACGTCTTCCACCGTAGTCGTCATTGTCGACGAGCCCTCACTTTGATTTTGCTTCGTACTTTGAACACTGAGGATGAACACGTCGTACGGAGAAATCCCATTTGGCTCCACTCCCATTGCCTCCTTAACCACGCTAATTAGGCCAAAGATCCGGGTTAGTAGACTCGAAGGGGTGTGACCACTTAGGGTCATCACAATGGCAAAGGAACTAATGTCCTTTCGACTACTTCGAGCTCCTATCGACTGAACTGGACTTTTGTTGTTGTTGTTGTTGTTGGTTCGATCCCGAGATTGACCAGTTTTTGATGATAAAGATGGTTCGGATAATGGGGGGAAGGGCGCTTCCGAAGGGAGGAAGTGGGAGGAGGACGAGTCGGCGATTTTGACATCGGGGATGAGACTGGCTAGTGTTATGATTTTGATGTAGGCTTCTCCTCTTGCGGTCCATCGTCCGTCCGACACTCCAACCCCAAGCTCGTAGGAACCTTCCCGCAAGGGGACGAGACTCTTGATGCTCCCGTTGTACGGATCAATCGTGAAGATGGAAGAGGATTGTGTTTCCAACAGGGAGTAGGACAGCGTGTCATAAGGGTCATAGTCAGAAGCGTGAACCACTCCAAGAGGAACGCCAGATGGATAAACTGGAAGGAATCAAGGTTTTATATTTTTAACACATTGACAAAGTTTGCGAATTTAATCCAATTCAACAAAATGAGAGCAGAAAAATGTCTATTTAAAACTCGTAAAAAGTTATGGTGCGATGCAAAATTAAACGATTTTAAATTTTGCACAATAACAATGCTTCTGGTTTTAGGTCAGCCCTAGTTTAGATTTTAGATTAGTTTAATATTGGAGAAATTTAATAAAATGGCAAAAAAGTTGGAACTTTTTATCCTTACTTTCGTCAGCTGTGATTGCAGTGACCGTCAAGGACGAGACAACGGGTGGCCATTGTGACTTGTCAACAACTAGATAGGATAAAGAATACAGTTCAATATTCAAATTTTTGCAACCCGTAAGCATTGCGAAATAGTTTCCTTGAAAATTATAAGCATAAAAAAACGAAAACACATGAGCATCAATGTTATTACTATTGCTCAACTTTTTACCTTTGATGGTAACATTTGCATCCGAGTACAAAGGCGGCTCTCCATTATCAAACACTCGAACCTGTGAAGGGATAAATGGAGAAAGTAGAGTAAAAATAGAATGCATAGATATATCGATGTCACTACTCTGTATAAATACTCAATATCTATTTTCCCTTTGCTTTTTTAGCGTGTAGTGATTCCAGTGGCAATTTCTAAAGTGAAAAGTTTTGGCTCAGTTTGTCCTTCGCTGATTCTGTGTTCTATACATTATATTATGTACTCACATGAAGCTTGTACAGATTTTTTCGCTGGAAATTCAGCTTGCCAGCCACATTCAACGTTCCCGAGTCGGAGACGGTGAAGGGGAGCGGAGCACCCGACGGAGATTCGTAATCCCTCAAGTCCCAGCTGAACGGTGCCGAGTTGGGCGGCGAGTCCGCATCCGAAACTGTGAATGTAAGTACTGTATAGCCGATCGGTCGATCCTCCTGTTTTAACCCGAAAAAAGTCAAAGTCAGAGTCAAATTAAATATTTCAACGAAATTTCAACCCAGTCTCTGATCACACATCACGCGTAATTTTAAGTACAATGCATCCATATATGTTTGCTACAATAATGATGTAATCTATGTCTATACCTGAACAATGGCCGAATAGGACTCGTGTTTATTCTCAAAGAAGGGCGGATTATCGTTCTTATCGAGAACATTTACTTCGACCATGACGGAGGAAGACAAAGGAGGAACTCCTCGATCCGTCGCCCGAATTTCCAGGGAATAGCCCGAAATCTTGAGAAACAGAAAAAAGGCGAAGGAGGGTAAGACAACAGAATTGATTACATGACACGAGAGACGGAGAGCGAAAAAGTCTCTATGAGAAAAAAAAGAATAGGAAATAAACGACTGGTTGACGTGCATGATTTCTCACCATTTCACGGTCCAAAGCCGAGGCGACTGTGATGATTCCCTTGGAAGGATCGATCTGAAAGTGTTTTAATCGATCGCCCGCGACAATCTCATACACGACAGCCGAATTCAACCCACTGTCCAAGTCATTGGCCACGACTTGCATCACGGAGGTGTCCAGCACCGCGTCCTCGGGTACTTGCACCGAATACGTGCTACAGAACAAAAAAGAACAAAATCACGAGTTACAAAAGGTCTCACTTTACCCCCAGAGTGAAAGTTTTTTTACTTTCACCCCCACAGCATCCAAAATTCAAAAGCTGGAAAGTCCATGAAATAAATAATATTTAAATGGTAAAAGGAAATTAAATACTAAGGACGAGGATAATATTTTACCTGGATGAAAACTGTGGCGTGTTGTCGTTATAGTCCGTGATTGTGATGTTGACAAGGCACTGAGAGGCGAGGGGTGGAACGCCACCATCCTGAGCTCGAACCGCGAGCACATACTCGCGAACCTTTTCATAGTCGAGAGACGCATTGACAAAGATGAGTCCGGTTTTTGGGTGGATTCCAAAATGGTTGTACCCGTTCCCTCCAACAATCTTGTAGGTGATGTCGGCATTCTCGTTTATGTCCTTGGACGTGGCCATGACGCGGGTCACTTCCGTGTTGATTGTGGCCAGCTGTGAGCAAAATTAAAAGTTGGACTCTCAGTATATACATTATACATACAAATTCAACAATTACCATTATTTTTATTTTTATTGCCGTTTCTTGCTCCCCATAAATAAAATTTTTCAGGTGGAGCGCAATTAAAATTGCAATCATATGAATAGCACTCTCCCTTTAATCGTAAATGTAAATGACCCAGAATTTAATTTAAATTAAATTAAAAACAAAGCTTTTACCTCCGAGATAGAGGATGAATAATAGTTAAATTGCCACTCTGGAGGATTGTCGTTGATGTCCAGCACTGAATGTCGGGGAAAAGAAATAATTTATTGTTATATTATCTTTTATCTATATTTCAATGATTGCAGTCTGCTGTGATTTAAAGGACAAAAGCGCCCTATTTATGCCTGCCTTTAGTGTATGTTTTCGTGTTAGTGTTATTGTAATGCTAAATTTTAGAATTTTCAATGATTGGATTAAAAATCGTACAGTAAAAACCCAGATTCATCTCATATCTTACCAATGACGTAAACGGACGTGGTTGACAGGATAGGAGGAGACCCTCCGTCCACGGCCTGGATGCTCAGATTGTAGTGGGAGACGAGCTCTCGATCCAGGGGCCGGAGGAGGGAGAGGACCCCGCTGCTCGCGTCAATGCCAAACTGGTTGTCGACAACCACATCCGGACGAGCGATCGTCGACAGCAAAGAGTATTTGATCTTTTTGTTGACACCCGCATCCACGTCGTCTGCATGAACTTTGCCGATTAGAGCCCCGATCTGTGCGTCCTCCTTGACTGTGACTGTGTAAACTTTCTCCGTGAATCTGTTTGTACACATATGAATGTTGGTCAATAAAAAATTGAGCCAAATCGATTTTAAATGCAAATAAAGAAATATAAGGGTGTAAAAGAAATAAGTGTTACAAAATTTTGTAAAACATTATTCAAAAAACAAAATTCTTATTTCTGCTTACACTGGTGGATTGTCATTAACATCGCCGACGCTAATCCTGAGAACGCTGGTGCACTCAAATCTCGACTGTTTGTCCTCAGCATGAATCATCAAGCTATAGAAAGCCCATTTCAGCTCTCTATCTAAACTTTGCCGGGTCGATATGATTCCCGTTTCGGGGTCAATCTCAAAATCCTCAGAGCCCTTTCCAGACAGGGAAAAGGTGGGACTTGGACCACCTACAAAAATTACGTTGTGTCATAAAATACCATAAAATTTTGAAATGCCCTATATAAAAAGAATTTTTTTAAAAATGCCATTTTCGTACTTATATCAGGATCGCTAGCCTCCATTGTGGCCACATATTTGCCAATCGGGTCGGACTCCATCAATTGATGTTCGTACTCCGGGACGGGGCAAATTGGTACATTGTCTAAATAGATATTTTTACATCAATTAAATACTCAGCATTGCAGTTAATTGCGATTTTCTCAGTGATTTCTGTTGGAAAACTCACCATTCACGTCGAGAATGTTGATGGTGACGTTCGCATGATCCGTATAGAAGCCGTCCGTCGAGAGGATTCTCAGCTCAAACTTTTGATCAACTTCGGCGTCCAGAGTCCGCCAAACGGAGATTTCTCCCGTGCGGTCGTTAATCTAAAGGAACAACATGATTTGTACTTTCTTTTTTCGTTCTTTCTTCTTACTTACTTAACTAGAGTTATACTTTGTACAACTCGCGGCATTACTTTATGTGTTCATGTATATATAATGTATATAGAATGTAGAAGCAGAAAAGAAAGCAGTTCAAAGGACAAAAGTGCAAAGAGGGTCAAGAATAGTTGGAATAGTATAAGGGCAAAAATCTAGTTCTTGTTTTGGCTTTGTTCTGATTCTGGTGGTACCACAGAAAAAGTAAAGTAAAAAGAGTCCAAGTATGTTTATACATTATACATACAGAGGAGACACTAAGAAAGTAAAAGAAAGATTTCCGACACACTTTTCTGCTCACCGCATGAAACTCACATATAAATTTTTCCCCGTTCCACTGTATGTATGAATGTACTGTGCTTGCATGTGCACGTCCACATAAACTAGTCCACATGAACAAGATTTTATACTTGAACTGGGAGCAAGATGAAGAAGACAAAGAAGAAGAAACAAAACAATCTGTTCTCAATCTCAACTTTCTTTCGTTCCATCTCCACCGTGAGAACATACATACATACATAGGTATATTTGTAGAGGTACCTCCACTTTCTTCAAAATGCATTGCGGTATATTCTGAGCCAAGACACAAGAATTTTAAGCAATAAAGTCAGCATGTACGTGTGGAAATTCTTAATTGATCTCCACACAACACGGATACATGCATACATACAGCAACAAAAGTAAAAAAGAGAGAGAGAGAGAGAGAAAGTGGAAAAATGTTTATGTGTACTGTAATTTTACATACATATACCTAAATTTAATACAAAAAAAGAAAAAATGAGAGTTTTGTTGGCAAAGTGAAGAATATACATGTAAGATAGACGGACAAGCTTTTTCATGCTTACTTTGAAATGACCCTTGTCGTTGCCCTCAATGATGTAGAACTGGGAGTAGCTGGAGCTGATGGTGGTGCTGTTGCTCCTGACGTCGTCCAGGTCGGTGGTATGAACTGTTGCCACGACCGTGCCCTCAGCCACATCCTCTCGCACTGGAAGTAATAATCATAACCATTGAACGAAACGTCAAACAAACCATTCATATTCTGAATACATCATACATACATACATACATGTAGTTAGACACAGCCTTTTCCCTTCTTTTCATCTTTACCTTTCTTTCTTTTTTTGTTTCTATCTGTCTCTATGTATGTAATATCATGCAGATGCAGGCGAGAGTCACAAAGAATTTTTAATTGCGAGAATGATCCTTCCCTCGCAAACTTACAAACGTAAAAAAATACTGCAAACTAAGTATACATATAATATTATACACTGCAGAAACTAACGATAATATACTATGGAAAGAGAAACTGCCGGAGGAAAGCGGTGAAAATATGGATTTTCTTTGTCTTTGTCTCTTTCTCATTCTTCTTTTTTCCCGTTATCAAAAGCAACTTGCAACTTTCATGTTCCCGCAGCTAACGAGTAAGTTCAGTTCAGCATCTAGCATCTAGATTCTAAATTTTAAACACACCTTTTAGCCTAATAAAAAAATTCATAGTTACTTCCAGCACCTATGTACATGCGTATTTTTTAATTCCTCGGCATTCTCCATGTATTTACACCTGCAACTTACTAGCTATAAAATATCTAGAAAAAAAACATAGTTTGCTCCCTCCTTTAGCATAATGCGTTTTATTTTTCTCGGCTTTTATGTGTATGTACAGCAAAAGTTGGTTCATTCATAAAATATTATGCAGTTAATTCACACAGCTGCAGCTTTATCCTTGTATGTGTGTACAGTGTACATTGTACATACATATGTGTACTTCCTGCCTTCATTTTCATTTTTGAAACGAGGGGGGGGGAACTACTGGAGAAAGCGGGAGAAAAGCTGACACTAGTCTCAACAGGGTGTCTTCTCCAGGAAATTATTTTACATTTGCGTTTATTCCACGTATATTCAATCTTTTATGCGTAAGTATGATGCAATGCAACTTTCTTCCTAGTTTCTGTTTTTTTTCTCTATTTTTGGTATAACTGTACCTTTAATGGTTGGGAAATTCCCTGAATAAAATACATATACATATACATATGTATGTACCTACAGGATATGACATTGCATAGGTTATTTCTACCGTTTTCTTTGTCTACATTTCCCGTCTCTTTTCTTTTCTTTTGAATAAATAAAATTGAAATCACGACCGCAGAGAACTTAGAAAAATAAAGGGGGGTATGCGAATGCAAAATCCGAGTTTATTATAAGGAATATCTAAAACCTAACCGAGAAACCTAAAACTATCTACATGAGTAAAGTAGGCTACATCAAAAAAAATGATACGGAGTGAATAATGTTCAAAGAAATGAATTATTATGAAAGAAAAAAATGGAAATGGATGATGAATCTTTTCTTTTTGTTTTCTTTACCTGAAGCGTAGTAGTGGGATGTGTCAAACTGGAGCGACATAAAAGGAAACAAGACAAAAAAATGCATTATTAGAATTTGGTTTCACAACGGCACAGCATAATTGGCTGTACATTGTAAATACACGTGGCTCTGAATAATATGACGATGAAACAAAGCAAAAGGGGATTTTTTTCCAAAAATGTGGATTTTCCCGTTCTTCTTTTTGTACCAGAGAAATGCCGGGTAAAATAAAATATTTGCTTTAAATCATACAACAGAAAAATAATTACTCACCGACTGAGGGTTATCATTTACATTCAAGACCTGTGGGAATAATTGCACGAATTTAATACACATTTTCAAGTTTAATTGGTATCATTGCCTTGTAATAAGTTCATTAAGTCAATTTTTACATTTTCTTCAGCAAAAAAGATTGAATTTCCACAATTATTAAATTATTATAAAAAATAAAGAACTATATATGCAACATGAATAAAAGATGACGAACCTCAACGACCACGGTGCAAGTGCTCATCAAATGCGGTTTCTCACTATCCGTTGCAACAACGTGGATCGTGTGGATGGTGTTCATCTAAAAATAAACCGGAAACCACAGAAATTGTGAGAAACTAATACTATACCCGTAGGATAGGATCAGAACGGAAAATTGAGGCTGAAAAGGTATACATTATAATTATGTAAAAAATCCCTCCCACGCTAGATCCTCCGACTTTTCCTTCCTCCATAAAAATCTCAAACACCATGGATATATTTTTCATAAAATATACATATATCTTGAGCAAAATTTGGGGGAAATGCATACAACTATAATGATAATCATCAGCATGTTTTTCCCTACTACACTGCTATTATTATTATTATCACCGAAGACTTACCTCATAGTCTAATTTATTTGCCAAAGTTATCCAGCCGTGCTCTTGGTTCACACTGAAATGAGAATTTTCTCCAGTCGAGGAAGAATCCGACGGCACTAATGAACGGACGAATAAAGAATTCAACACCAATAATTAATTTATGCTGAATTTTTAATTTATCCTCAAAGCCTTTGAATATCTAATGTAAACTTGAAAACCCAACTTTTTTCTATTCTGTAACTATATACATATGTATTATGTATGCACTTACAGTTTACAGTATAGAATTTCCTGGGTTTTCTCCATACACATCAACATAGTTTAACATTTCATAACATTTCTATCTAGATATTCCATCTTCTCGATCTATCTAAAAAGAAGAGCTTATACAGATACAGAAGATACATATATCACTCACCTAATGAGTATCGTTGCTTCACATTTCGGTTCTTGTCCGCATCGCTTGCGTGCACTGCAAGTATAAAGAAAAAGGAAACTTTTTAGGTATACACAGAAAAAAAGAACAAGGAAATGAAACGCAGACCAAAAAGGAAGAACTAGAAAAGAACTAGAGCTAGAGTCAGAGTCAGAGCTGGAACTGGAACTTGATACTGGAAAGGAATACATAATATACATGTATACATGAAAACCAAACGTTGTGGAGTTTTCTTCATCCTCCCTCGCACTATTCACTATTCAACGCAGTAAGTACATAGTACATACATACACACAGAGAAAGTCTCAATGTCTGTCTCAATTTCTTGCAAGGGAGAGAATCCTCAGCTTTCTCCCGTTTTCTCTCTTCCACTTTATACATTATTCGAAACAAATTATACAAAAGTCCACACACATAGCGGATTGAGACAGATAGAGACCGTTTAAGTAATAGCAAAGTTGTATTCCGCTGTACATAAATCTAGAATTCCGAATGTAAGATCAATAGTTTTGTAGAGATACTACATAATATGTATGTATGTATGCATATATTTTTTCTGTGTGGATGTACAGGAGGAGGCGACGGCGAAGGAGGAGGGGGAGGCGAAAATCTTGCTGAAAAATTTATTAGCAAGCACTAGTAGAATAAGAATGGGAGGTAGACTACGTACAGAGTGAGGAGAGAAAGTGTGCAGTGTACAAGCTGCAACTGTAGCTTGAAGCTGAACGCTTGTGAATCAGGAAAAAATTAGAAAGGCAAGAGGAGCCAGGGAAACTGAAAACGAAGTTCATCGACAAACAAGCAGAAAACTTCCTGTTCTCTGCACTTGTATGTATACATTCGTATGCAGATATGTACATATTTTATATAGAAGGAACCCTGAACACTGTACTGAACACTGTACAATAAAATTCACGGGAGAGATAATCCAATAGGAAAAAGGAATCAACTAACTGACTGCGAGTCAAGTGCACATTATATAAATTATATATTATAGATAGATAGATACACAATGTACATACCCTTGAAAATAAGACTGCCTTCTGGAAAATCCTCCGCCACTTTGATGTTATACTGCTGAGCATTGAAGGTCGGTGGACTGCAAGGAAAATGGAAAAAAATCAAAGTCAGTGAAAGTCGTATAAATTTTATACATTTATATGAACACATTTTAACGCACAATATTATATGTACGCCCATCTACGTTTTAGGAATTTTATGAATGCCGAGTCATTATTGAAAATTGAAAAATTGCAAATGCATCATCATCAAGGATTTACATGTAATATGAATATGAATACATACACATAGTGTATAAATAGTAGATGGGAAAAAATCATATTTTTACATTACAAAAAGGATGGAAAGAAAGTGAAGATTTGAAATTTTTCTTTTCACTTGAAAATTTGACAGAATTTTACTTTGTAGCTCTACGTATGAAAAAAAGAACAGCTTTCTATGTAAACTTCATCAACATCATCATCATTATTGTATTCGTCGCCGTCGTCATGATGATGATAATGACGATGGCTCTCTAGCTAAATTTCCCTCGCACATGCATAAATGTATGCATCAATGTGTAAAATGGAAATTGAGGAAGAAGGCAAAAAAAAATTCAAATCTTCCTCTCGATTCCACAATATATTCTACTGCTCGTTTATGTATTGTATTATATTATGCTTTGGTATAGAGAAAGCTTAAATGCTTCCACTTTCACTCCTTCTCTGTGTACACGTGGAGAATATATAATACATATGTATGTATGCAGTATGTACTTATTCATGTACATCGGCAATCTAACAAGTATATGCAAAGCAATGGAGAAAGTTTCACAGAGTTTTTCCAAAGTAGTTTGTCTCCCTTCTCTCGCCTCGTTTTTGCTTTTAGGATAATGTACATTTATGTATACATTATGTGTATACCTAATAATATATAAACTCCTGGCCATGGTGTATGTGTGTATGTAGTCCGGAATATGGTCTATGTTCGATGGTGCAAAGTGTGGCGTTGGGTTTATTTAATTACTTAATACTTTGATTATAAATTTTATGAGGCTCATTTTCCACCCTAGAAAAAGTTGTATCAGGACTTTTTTTAGTGATGGAAAAAATCAGAGACCTTCTATATACATCGCATTTTGTATTCTATACACTATATACTATGTGCACTCCACTTTGTATATACATTACAATAGGCACGCTTAAAAATTTCCCCACTAGAGAAATTCCTTCGTCTAGATGTATGTTTAATGTATATTCATGTACACAGCTTATTTATACAGTAGAGTTTGCATACAACGAAAACGTGACTCCATTGTGTTTTGTTTTTTGTTGTTTTACGTTGTAGGATTGCTAAAATGTTAATTCGGGAAGTGTCACCTGTTTCGCTGGATTTTTAATGCCTACAGAACTTTCCCTTGTTGAATTTTTTAAATCAAATAATAACTTTTTGCAACCTGCTTAAATATTCTGGAGTAGAATTCGGCGTATTTTAAGCGTTTTCAAGGATTTATGAAAGTACTAAGGTATTTGGCAAATTTTAATTTTACTGTATGCAAAACATGTATCTGAATAAAGCTGCCTTTTCCTTTATATGTTGTATGTGTAACTTCATTCAGCAGAGCTGTACGAGTACATTATACATATATGTATTTTGTAAATGGAGATGCGATGCAAATGCATGAATGAAAAGTAGCCGAGTAAAAAAAAGAAATTGAGAAAAATAGAGAAAATTTGCTGGTGCTTATTACTTATCGTTACTGTCCAGGAGCCGGATTTCGACTTGGGAGCTGGCAACCGACATCCCGTCTGCACTCTCGGCCCAAACCACAACCTAAACGAGGAAAACACAAACCATTGACTCAAATTCCATTTTCATTTTCATTTACACTGCATCCTAATCCCCATCATCAGAAATAGCATCATGATCATTTTATTACTTAGCAAAATGGGGAATTTGCTTAATATATAATATATATTATAGTAGGAATTTAAACCTCAGTTTTTTCCACAAAAGAAAATTTTCCTTTTAATTGTGTTTATGCCTTTGCCTCAAAAATGTAATGCTTAACATTATGTATGTACAATGTACACAAATAGCTTACAGTGTATTTATCCTCCTGCTCTTGATCAAGTCTGGCGTTAATGAGCAAGTTGCCTTGACTATCCACTTGGAAAAACTCATCATTTGAGCTGACGACCCTGAACTTGGGATCGACAATGTTAGTCACATGGAAGGTGGTCACCAGGGAGCCCACGGCGCTGTTCTCTTGGACAAAGAAAGTCGCATTTTGAGGCTCAATGCCCGGCGTGGGCTGTCCTGGAGGAAGAACGACGACGGTCACGGGGACGTGAGAGTGCAGTCGCCCTTCGTCCTCGGCCCTGGCCCAAAACTGGAAGTCGACCCGGTCCACCCCAAACTGTCGAATGTCGTCCTCTGTCATCTTAAGTCGAACTTCGCCCGTCTCTCCATTAATCTCAAAGTAAGTCGAGTCCCTCTTCATGCTGGAATTTCCCCGGATTGTCATACCCAGACTTTGACTCTGATGTTCGGGCAAGTCAACGATGGAGTAGCGGATCCCAAACTCGGTGTCCGCATCGTTTGCTATGACCTAGAAAGAGACACATTTTTATTTTTATACAATACAAAGGCAGCTGTGTAGTGTCCAATTGTACATGGATAGAAAGAAAGTACAACGCACCATAATGTGATGTGTAATGTAATCTGTACTTACATACAGGGAAAAGGACAAAAGTCGTTTTTGTGTGACTATTTCTGTGTGTGCGAGTCAAAGGGAATAAGAGTAAAAGAATTTACACTGCCCGCAGGATTTATTCTCTGACATCTTCAAAGGAAAGGACAAAGCAAAAGAGAAGGAACAGGGACGAAGAACAGGGAAAACTTCTCAATCTCATTAAGAGAAAAGTACGGCCTTTGTAGGTAGCAGAGTAGCAGACAAACTTCATAAATAAAATTACTCAGAGGAGAGAAAACTGGGCAGAAAGCTAAATGACAATCTATTATGTATGTGTATTTTGTCTTTGTCCCACACATATTTTTCTACATTATACAGAGTGTATATAATATATTATATTGTTATGCTGTGCTTTATGTAATATGTATGAGGTGAGTGTATGAGCATACATATATGTAAGTTATAAGGTCAAACCTGAAGCACTGGGTTTTTGGATCTCATCCTCTCGTGCGGAATCGTGACTCGATACTCGCTGCACACGAACACGGGTGGAAACTCGTTCACTCCAATTATCTGGTGAATAATCATTATTCCTTTAGACTCCACTTTGTTCATTGAATTAAAAAATATTATTTGTTCACCGCGGGGAAATGAAACAAAAAAGTAATACATTGTACATTGTACATAGAAGCCAAGGAAAGAAACTCCAATTAAATAATGACTTCCAACTGTTATCTTCACAATGCAATATTTCACATTCCCCTGACTGATATGTTATGATGTATTTAAATGTCAACATAGAGAGAGATTCTCCATTTTTTGTTGATACAGTTGGCTGGAACAAAGTTTTTATTCTCAACGTTTGTTTTTTGCCAATTTTTCTTACCTTGACTGCCAGCTTTGTGAATCCGATCCATCCGCCCAAGTCCTGAGCGGCGATCTCAAGAGTGTGCGACTCCTTGTACTCCCTGTCGAGAGAGGCGTCGGGTGAGGATGACAGTCGGACTTCTCCCGTATTTTCGTTTACGACAAATAGACCCGGCTCGTCCGTGTCCGCAAGGAAATATCTCACCTTTTATTGAAACGGAAAAATGTTTTTATTGTGATGTGTCAGTGTGTCATATATACATATAATCATAAACAAAATTTCTGCCACAAACCCCAAGTATTTTCTCCTTGTATACACTATAAAATTTGCAAGGACATGACAATTTATTCGTTTTATTCTTACCTGGCCGAAAATAGAACGATCTGGATCATTGGCTGACAGCGTGGAAATGAGAAAGCCATCCGGTGAATTTTCAGGACAGCCGACTGAAAGATATAAAACAGTATTATATAATATGCGTAATGTTATTCCTATTCCCCATACCATGTAAATAAATATTAAAGCTGTACTTTATGTACAGTGTACAGCATCAAAGATGAACAGCAAGTTCATCTTCAATCATGACATTGCCAAGTTCCATTTGTCAATTGATTCTGTAAAAAACAGCCTGAGGACGAGTCTTTTTATATCATCTCTATCGAATATCAAACAAGCAAAGCGGAAAAATCTGCAACATCACACAATCACGCATATTTTTCAATACACCATACAATAGAAAATGTGATGATATCTGATCTGATATAATAAGAGTCAATGTGACTTTCCATTGTTCAATCGTTGGCGTTGCTTGGCATTGGTAATGTCATGATGATGACACAGTAAATGCTTCTAGTCCTGGAATATTGACACTGGATAAAAATAAAAAATAAAAACGTTTGTATGCAAATGTCTTTTACCTTCGTAAATTCCGCTGGAGAAGGACGGCGCATGGTGATTCCTCGG
>JAQIVE010003572.1:0-16445 GCA_034698285.1 Sminthurinus bimaculatus | reverse complement strand
TAATATTAGAAGACTAAAGATTTAATTATTAATAAGAATAATTAATTTATATACCTAATTAATAAATTACTTTTATGTAAAAAAATATTTAAGGTATATAAAAGTAAATATTAAATAGTTTATAATAAATTAGATAAATAGTTATTAGATAATTTATACTTAATATATAATGTATTTAATTATTAATTATGATAAAAATATAAAATAATAAATATAATAAGGTATCCTTATTGATAAGTTAAATTTAAAAAATATTTTAAGTTAATTTAAGTAAAAGTTAAATTAAATTAAAAAAATTTACTCTTATTAATAAGTAAAAGAAGTTATTAACCTAAGTAATGATAATTTTTAATTTAGTTAAAACATAATATAAACTGATTATAAGTTTCTATAAAAGGAATAGAATTAGATTATAATAGTTTGATTTAAATAGATTAATATTAAAAAAATTATAGTTAACTAGATAAATTAATCCAAAAATTAGACAAAATTAAGTTTATTAAGAGTTAATTAGATTAAATAATTATAAATTATTCATAATCCCACTTATTTAATCAGAAAATCTATAAAAAAACTGAATTTTTTCATCATTTGACTTTAATTAATTGATTACAGGTCAAGGAATGAATACAAAAGTAAGAAACCCAGTCAACTGATTTTTCGTCCCTAAAATCCAAGAAAATCCGAGTTTTCATGAAATCAAAAATTATTATCGAATTTTTCCCTGAATTTTAATGACCATTTGAATTTTCCAGGTGGCCCAAACGGTGGCGCACGTTTTAGGCGTTCCAATGTCCAAAATCGCGGTGAAGCCTACAAACAATTTAGTTTCTGCCAATTCTTATCCGACTGAAGCATCCCAAACATCGGAGCTCGTTTGCTATGTAAATACGTCCGCCATTTTAGTTTGTTTTGCAAAATTTCCAAAACGAACACCAGATGGAGTTAATATTAACTATACAAAATGATATTCCTTTTTTAAAGGCGGTTATCCAAGCATGCGGAATTCTGAAAGAGCGCATGGCTCCAATTCAAATTCAAGCGGCAAACCAGGATTCAAACTTGACCTGGGAAGAACTGGTCGTGGAATGTTTCAACAGGGGAATAGATTTGAGGGCAACGTATCAGTAAGCAGATCATGACAAATACGTACAGTAAAATTCCCTTGATCCATGACCTTTTTCAGCTTTTCCAAATTTTGTAATTTTTTTTGTGTTGTACCTTGTACCTATAGATACAGCAGTAAAATCGATCCACCAAAACCCTACGACGTGTACGGGGTCACTTTGGTCGAGGTGCAGATAGACGTCCTGACCGGGGAGTTTAAAGTTGCCCGTTTGGACTTGATTGAGGATGCGGGTAAAAGTCTGAGCCCTGAGGTGGATATAGGACAAATTGAGGGCTCGGTGTCCATGGCCCTGGGACTGTGGACCGAGGAAAAAGTCGTTTTTGACCCCGACACGGGGAGAATCCTGACCCGAAACAGTTGGGAGTACAAAGTTCCGTTGCCCAAGTCCATGCCCGAGGAGATGAACATCACCATCATGAAAAATGGGACGAATCCCTACGGAGTTCTGCGGTCCAAAACGGCGAGCGAACCGCCAATGTGCTTGGGTATTATGAATAAAATTAAAATTAAATTGGACTTATTTTAATGGGAGTTTACTACATTAATGTTGTTACCAAATTCGGTGTCAAAAATGGTGCATTTTGATTTTTTTTGTAGGTGTCGGTATTTTGTTTGCCATCAAGAATGCAATCAAGGCTGCACGGAGGGACGCGGGAAATACCGAGTGGTTTCAACTCAGTAAGAATTTAAATATAATTAACCAGTCAAAATTCCTGGATAATATTCCTTTGCTCAATGGCCGTTATTTACGAATTCTTGTAAACTAGAATTTTTATTTGTTTAGATGGGCCAGTGACTCCAGAAGATGTCGTTGCTCTATGCTTGTCCAACCCGCAGGAGCATTTTGTCTACTAATCACAATTATTATTGTGACATTTCTTATCATTTTGCTATGTGAAAGTATTTTGCATGTGTAAAAAAATGCAACCTTTTACCATTAAAATACCTACACAAAAATTAGGTCGACTTTTTTTTTAAAAAATTGCAAAACATGCGGACGATGTTGTGCTTGACAAATCACTCAAAACCCGAGACAAATAAATCAATATCAGAAATAAATACAATTTAGAACATTGACGAATGGGCCTACATAATGTTAAAATTATTCTGCATGAAATTATCTCTACTACATGCTGCAAAAACCAAAAAATAATAATTTATTAAGTACAGCTTTGTATTTTATATTGCAAATTGCAAATTGTAATGCACATTTAACAATTTAAACAGAGTTTTCCAGAAAAAATTACTTTTTTCCCATTTATTATCATTAGGTATTTAATATTACGTAGCACCATTTTTTGTACTCTTCATCAATTTACAATTTACAAATATTTTTAAGCATTTAAACGAGCGGACGGAAGCATTATTTGTAAAAAAACATGCACAAAAAAATTAAATAAATACAGACAACTTTCCATCTTTGTCATAGAAGAACTCGAAAAAGGAATAGTCCGGGATTTCTGTTTCCTCCGGTTCCACCTCAGGGAAGGGCAAATCCTTGCAGGAATTCCAGTGACTTTCATGATCCACTCCACATGTTTTTGAGAAGCTCTGACCGCACTTGAGACAGACAAAGGACAGGTCGTCATAATTTTGAGGTTCAGTCGGCGTCGAATCGTCCAATTCCACCTCCGTCGTATCTAAAATAAAAAAATCAACAGGAACTCCGTTATTATTTTTTTAATTCAAAACTCGTAATTTTTTAAATCAGCAAACTTTTGAAAAAAATATCATGATTATAAAGAACTTCAATTAAAAAATTACCAGAGATCTCCGGCGTGGGGCTGAGCGACGGGCAGGAGATGGGACCAGGTTTCGGATTTGGATTTGGAGGAGTTGAAGGAACTGGAGTTGGAGCTGAACTTTGACCCGGACCTGGACCTGGATTTGCATTGACAGGAGACGTGACCCCCGGTAAAATTCGAAGGAATTCGCTCTGACCCTCGCCCTGACTTTGCACCTGAACGGGGAGGGTGACTTGAACCATGTTTTGGCAATTGTTGGCGGCGTGAATGAGGAGTTGCTGCTCCGGAACGAGACCTCGGCACTTTGTACACGTGAAGACCCGGATTTTCTGGCCTTTGGGAGTGATGACCATTCTATGGTGCTGGATGAACGTGGACGAAATTACCGGAGAGATCGAACCCGACCCCGACCCCGAGCCCGATTCCTCGGGTTGCTTCGACATTATCGATCGTCTGTTTAATTAATTCTAGCCTTCTGGTTTCTGGATATATTTTGAATTTTCGGTACGTAGCAAAATATTATTCAGCGTAATAATAATCAGAATGAAAAAACAAAGTTCACTGTTTTTCACTGGGCGAGAATAAAGTTGCTGAATCCTGTGTGGAAGTAAATGGATATCATGGGAAGGAAATGAGAGAGGAATGACGAGGGGAGATTTTATGTCTTGTGTCTTATTCTGTCAGCTGTAAAACTGTCAGAAGTCTTTAGTGTCAAAAGGAAAACAGAATAATGTGTACAGAGAAAAGGTTCAACTCGACACTAGAGACGACGAGACGAGGACAGAAGATATCAGATATCTGTATGTTATGTAGTATAGGGATATTATAACAATGCCTATGACTATATAGACTACAACTATGTACCTATGTATAGTATTATACTAGAATTAATGCACTTGTATTACTTGGGTATTTTTCCCTCGTGTGGTCAGGTTGGCTGTGTATATTTACTATTTACACAATCTAGAGCTTACACTGTACATTTTATTTGATAATAATATTATTCTGTGTTCTGTGTAAATTATACGCTAAAAAGTATCTACATTTTACTCTCTACTCGTAACTCGTAGCACTCTTGTCTCTCGTCTCTCGTCGCTCTTCGCTCTTCTGGCTCTGGCTGGTACGCTTCTGCTCCGTCCACTCGTCAATCTATTGTGTATTTATACGAGTAAATAGTAAATGTACAGCTTTTTCCCCTGCTGCAAAAGTTGACAGCCTAACTATTTTTACATACACAGGCAGACATGCACAGTATATCCTTAGAATATTATACCTAATGCCGGTATAATGCATACTTACTCATCCGGCTGCATGTGCTTGCCACAGTCGAGTCGTACTATTTATTTATCTGTGTATGCTAAATTCGCACAAGAAGGACGAAAACTGAAAGCTGTACGCTGCTCTGTAATAAAATGCTCCAAAGCTTTTAATTTTTTCTTTTTATGGTAACACACTTGCATTTTTTGTGTACCTTATTTGCAGCATGCTGCAGTCTCAGGTATAAAGGCATTTTATCCCGCAGCAGCAGCATAAAAACTGGATTTTTTTTCAGACCTTGAGCTCATCATGAATCATGAACGGAGCAAAATTGGGAAAAAACTGCAGTGAACGCAAAACGCAAAAGTCACGAAACTGCAGACTGCAAAAAATGCAAAATCCATTGCCATAGTTTTTATTGCTGTTTGGTTACAATTTCTTGAAGGGTAAACAAAAATTTGTAGCACACAAGACAAATAAACTGAGCTAATGGCAAATCGCAAGATTTTGACTTTTGCTTTTGACTCTTGACTTTTGTGTAGCTGACGAGAATTGAGAACCAGAATGTAAAATGTAAATAAAAGGGTAAAAATGTGCTTGAGCCCGGGATTCGAGTAAAAGTTGATAAGGATGGTGGATTTTTGCACAGAAGTAAAGATCAGACAAGTTGGACGGATTGATCGGACAGGGCAAAATTGACGGCACGATCATGCCGATCATGTCATGGGATCTGGCAAGTCCAAGAAAACAGAAGAGGACGAGCATGAGCACCATCATCATCACCATCACCACCACCACGATACGAGCCATCACGTTGCCCCTGTGGTCATCCCGCGACTTCCCGAAAGGTCACCCTCCCTCGTCCCCCGACCGCGCTCAGTTATCGTCAAACCGGGGGCCAAACCACCCGCTCAAACCCAAAAACAAAATCACAATCAGAACCAGAACCAGCCAACTTTTACCCGGCGAGCCCAACAACAACAACACAACAAGCCCAGTTTGTCACCAGGTCGAGGAGCCATCAAACTCAATGGGAAACCCAGTTTGCCCCTCCGCATGGTGAAGCCCCCCTCCCCCACATCTTTGAGCTCAAAGGGGTCAACCGGCCGGTTGGTCCGGTCCGTCTCCGACTATTCCATGCACGCCAGAAAACCTCACCAGAGAACCTCGGCCACTTCTGTTGTTTCTGTACGCCAGGTCAGTGTCAATTTATTGTCAGGTCATCTGAGGTCAATTTCACAACAAACTTGCAGTTTTTATACAGTTCTATTTTAAAAAATTATAGCCCAAACCCTCGCTGAAGCCCTTCAACACCGCCAATAACGCCTGGATCACCGAGAATAAAAACGAAATTACATCGGCAAAAAACCTCGTCACGTGCTCGTCCAGAAGACCCGGGCTTTACACAGCTATGTGGGCGGACGGGGAGCCCGCCAAAATCGGGGATCGTTATTGGACTCTTATCGTAAGAAGAAGAATTGACCTTTGACCCTTGACCTTTTTTTAAAATTTTACAAGTTACAAATCGATAACGTATTAATTGGCTGCTAAAGATTGAGAATCTTCATGGCGAAATGTCGATCGGGGTGGCGGAGCGGGGTCGACTCCGGGATCATGACACAAGGGGCCTCTTTTATATAGACACTGACCTGTCAAACGGTTCCCGGATACTCACCCCCCGATTCGGGCCGTCTTTCAAATCCGGGGATACGGTCGGCCTCCTGGTCTCGCATGTTAAGGCGAATATTCGAGATCATCCGGAGGCGGATACTGGAGCCCCTCTTCTTGACACGGAGATTGCTGTTCGGAGGGAGGATCGAATCAAACTTTATTACTTTATCAATTCCAACCCTTTAGGCCTCGTCTTTGAAGTTCCTTCCAGTGAGTTAAATAAAAAACTGTATATTTTTAGAAAAAAAGTTAATTAGGCAAATTAGTAAAATTATTCTATTTTTCAGGATATTTCCCCAACGGCGTTTACCCGGTAGTCCAATTCAGAAAGGCAGCCTTCGTCCGCATAATTGAGATGAAGGCCCAGCAAATACCCCGGAACAGAGGTAAACCCGCCAGCAAAAGTATAGACGGGACCTGGGATGCAGTTCAGGGGAGCGTGAGGATCGAGGGGGAAGTTTTTTTCCCCAAAACCCCCCTTACCGGTGCCCTCCTTATTATAGCCCCGAGAGGTCGGAAACAGTTTGAAGTTTTCGTCCACTGTGTCAACTCCACCTGGTTCACGGTCATTTTAGGGGAGAAGACGTGGACGTTGGATCTGGTGGGGACCCGGGAGCGGGAGAAGCGGGCCCACGATGACCTCGTCCCGAGTTGGGGACGACAGAGGGAAGAAGAAATGGAAATGTATGCGGACGCTATTGACGACAAGCTCGTGACCCTGGACGGATATCTTGGAAATTGGCTGTTGAGTCCTGACCTTGTTAAAGTCACCGGGCAGCATATGAAGATAGTTAAGGACCGTTCCGTAATTGTGTTTAAGCGGAGGCTAAAGCTTCCCGGCCCTTTCATCGGCATCCCTTTTTAATTTACTTGTAATGATTATTATTGATGATTTTGATTAATTGTTGATAATTTTTTTAAATCCCTTTACATAATATGAACTTGTGAATTTAATATCGACAATTTTTTTAAAAAATAATATGAATTATGGAATACGGATTGATTTACTTAAATTGTTTTGCTTTTTCTGCTATAGTAGTGACTTTTTTTGTTAGAGTACAATTTTTATGCAATTTAACCCTATTTTCTTGTCATTAAAAGGTTAACTTTGATTTCTAAATACGAAATTCAAGCTTTTGATAAAAATTCACATCTTTTCATAAACAGGGCAACGACAGGGCAAAAATTATATGGACATCAATAAAAAAAGTAACTTTACAAAATGAATTTTTTTTTAACTATTCACTTACCTGGAATACTTGGATGATAAAAATGATAAAACCTGAAACTAGTTGATGACAAAGTAAAAATGTTAATTAAAATATTAAACATTTGATTGCTTGGTATTTTAAATTTTAAAGCTCTCCTCTTTTGCTTTGAAACAGACCAGTTCAAAGTAATTTTTATTATTACTTTTTTTTCCCCGTAGTATTTGCACATGATATACATTATATACGTATACAACAAAACATATTTTAGGATAACTAACGATAAGTATAGTATACTATTTATTATTTCATTATTGTTAAGCATAGCACAATAATAATAATATTTTCATTATCATGTAGTATGTATTTGAAGTGACAAATCATCATTCACTTTACTTCTGCTTCACTTATAATATTTCTTTTTTTAAATATCATTTTATCAGAAACTCGGATAGCATTCAGAATTCATAAATTCATATTATTTGAGAAAATAATATTAAAATTATTACTTAACATGCTTTACTCTCGTACAAACACTCATAACTCATGGTTCAAGATAGGTAAAGTTAAAGGCAGTTTCAGTTTGCCTGTGCTCGCAAATTTGACTACTACACATATCTAAAGTCTAAATCTGAAGAGCAACAAAAATTAAAATTTACAAGAACAAAAGAACACTGGACGAAAACGGAAAACGAAGGACACTAACAGTTCATCGTTAAACTTGTAAAAAATAATATAATAATTATTATTACCTAAGTGTAAAGTGTAAGTATAACCATTGCTGAATATTATAAGTTGTGTTGCATCTTCTATTATCTACAATCTATGTATAGTATGTAGTTGTCTAGAAAATGTTGTAATAGATTTTTAGAGTGAGAGAATGAAATAATAGTAAACGAGAATACTTTATCAAATTTTATAGCAAATAAAAATACATGTATGTAGATGATAGATAATATTATAGTCATTTATAATATATAACTGCATGCACAATAATATAATATATAATATTTTTTCTTACTTACATACTTGCTCATTTTTTATAATAATTTGATAAACTCTCAATAGAACATATTTTTAGCTTTCCTTTTCCTGCCGCTCTTTCGATCCCGGTTGTAGATCCCAAAGTTGTCCTCGATATCCGCAGCGGGTGACCAATCTGAATAATAATAGGATAAAATATAAAATAATAATTAGGTATGTTCAAAAAATTATCATTTTTTTACTTGTTACTTGCATAAGCATCATAATAATAATTTTTAAATTGTTGCACAAAGGAATAAAATGCATGAAGTATATTTTAAAAAAAGTTCATATTATTGAAGAGAAATATTATAAAAAATTAAAAAAATATAAAATAATTATATTACCTGGATCGTTAGGACTATAAAAGTCATCAGAAGCAGCATTATTGATGTAGTGTTGTTCTCCCACAACCTGGTTAATGTATTGTTGTTCCTCCACGGCCTGGGGGATGAGTTGAGGTTGATAGTGCGAAGCAACCGGGTTCTTTGGTGGCCTTCCCCTTCTCTTGACTACTGGAGCTGATTGCTGCTGCTGCTGCTGAGCTGCAGCTCTGACAGGCACGGGGGCAAAAAATTGTTGAAGTTGCTGACGCTGTTGACGTTGTTGTTGTTGTTGAAGGTATGCTAATTCCTGCTGTTGTCTTTGTAACTGTTGTTGCTGGAGGAGTTGATGTTGACGTAACTGTTGCTGTTGTTGATGCTGCTGTAGTTGTCGTTGTCGTTCAAAGTCGTCCGTATCAGAAGATGCGTCAGATTCGGCCGATGAGGATTCTTCGACTTCTTCTTCCTCCTCCTCCTCTTGTTCTTCTTCCTCTTCCTCCTCCACTTCTGGAACTAAAACTGGTGGTTGCTTTGGCGGTCGGCCTATTTTTTATAAATAAAACAATAATAATATGTCATGAAAAAATAATAAAATAAGTATTTTTGAAGTATTTTAAATTTTAAAATTAAATCACTTTAAAACTTTATTATGATATTAAATAATATTTTACTCACCTCGGCCTCGGCCTGGAACTTTTGGAGCTCTGGGTTTGGGAGGTTGCTTTTGCCTCGGTGGCTTCTTTTCCTTCTCCACTTTATTAAGAGACCTGGGTCGAGGTTGAGGTTTGACAGCGGCCAAGGGAACCGGAATGACGGGAGACTTTGGTTGTGGTGGCGGAGTGTGAGACTTCATGTGGGTAGCCAATGTGAGGTCCATCATAAAACTATTAAATAAATATTATAAAAAATAATGCTTTATAATTTATGATAACAACATCCTGATTTTTCGTGCAATTTTGTAAATTTAAAAAAAAATCTGATTAGGAGATTAGGAAACAGCTTATCATAATATTTTATTTTACTCACCGTCGTTTACAAGTTGGACACTCAAAATGGACATCAGTCATATGAGTGGTCAACTCCTCCTGACTGGAGAAGGATTTTGGACACATTGTACACCTCATCGCTGATACTTCCCCGTCCATTGCTATAAGAGTTTGGGTTGAGCTTCACTCTATTTTTTTAAAAATACAAAATAAAAAATATCTTGAAATGAAGCATTATAGCATTATTATTATGTTTTTGGTAAAGTGTGTTAAGTAAGTATTGATGTTTTTTTATTTTTTATTTAAAGTAAATCGTAAAATCTTACCAACAGCAGTCAAATCAAAACATTAAATACTTAAATGGAATGAAGAATGAAGTTAAATGGATCCCGATATCCGATATCTAGAATCCAGAAATCCAGCGAGAGAGAAGAAAAAGGGCAACTTTAATCTTCAATTATTTTACTATCTAATCGCTATTACACTATTACAGATACTGAATATAAACAGAACAGGAAACGAACGTCAAAACTGAACTAACATTTAGAATATTAGAATGATAAACTGTTCAAAATTTTAATGTGTGATGTATTATGTATTCCGTGGAAAACAAAAGATTTTTTGTTTTCCACGTCCAAAGTTTAAAAATGTTGTCACTTCGCCTGTCTGAATGTCGAGGTAGAAAAAATGGCAATAAAAAGTCACTATTGATTTTTGAAGGAGAAGAAGAGGGCAAAATAATTAAATGTGGAACAAATTATAAAGTCACTTTAATAACCTTGAAAATTGAAGGACAAAAAATATTTTTTTTCTAAATGTTGAATGTTGAGCAAGTCTGCGGATTGCGGATGAGAGATGAGAGAAAATTTTGAACTTTAAATGCTTCGCACTCTTTCCCGTATTCATATACATTGGCGTACATACGGACTGCATTGGATGTGCAGGGTGTGCAAAAATATTCTCCACTTTTTTGAAAAAATCATTATTAGGTATTTAATTTATTTGTTACTGGTTGGTTGTTACAATTAGCTCAAATGGGTCATAAATTCATCAAAATAAATATTTTTGCTTAAATTACCTTCAATGTGAATTCGAATGTGTTTCTAATCACGGGGTTTGGGTTACGACCTGAAAAAAATTTCTAATAGGTGTAAAGTGTAAAATATTTTTCTGTGCTTTTAAATCTGCTTCAATTAATTTTCATACTGACAAATACCTACTGAAATACCCTGAAGTATTTTAATGAAAGACTTATGAGGTGCACTCAAGTGGTAGAAACGTATTTATTTTGAGAGGTTCATAAAACCAATCAATGATGAATGACCTTCGTTTTTTGAGTTGTTTGCATGAATAATTTTGGAAATGTTTTTGATACATATTTTGCAATGTACTGCCTCGAAAATTCTGTACACACAATAATACTGCCAGTATTACGACACAGTAAAAGTACTGCCAAAAGCTTAAGCTAAATGGGGCCATCCCATGCCATACCCATGCCACATTCTCGGACACCCCGTACTTCTGCACCATGAAATAATAATTAAATATCATTATCTAATTTAAATGACGCAGTAGTACAACCTTCTCAATCATTATTTTGATTGTACAAAATTCTATGTAGATCAATTGATCAATTTTGAAGCTTAAAAATTGTTTTTGTTTAATAATAACTGCTGGTAAAATCCATTTAAATTTGAGGTAGTAGTAGTAGTACTTTGGATTTTGGATTATACAGAGGCTGCAAAAAGCTTAAGATATGTATGTATGTACTTAAGTGTACTTTCTGCATAGGTACATACTACATACATATACATAATATGTATGTATGATGTATTCGTCCGCATGGGATTCAATGAGATGAGATTGACCTTCTCGGTATTTTTACCGTACTGTACATACATTACCGAAAATTCCAACCATGTCAAAAGTCAAAATACCTTCAACGTCTTTGTATTTTCTTAATTTTTAGCTAAACCATAGTTGCAGGTTGCAGTTATGTATACGTTTTAAAAAACATTAATTAAAAACCACTAATAAAAATTTAATCATAATTGGAAAGCGCAAGTAAATATTTTTTAGTATTTACTGTGGAGCACCAGAAAGAAATTCCGTTTTTTCTCATTGTCAGTCATCTTGCCACATAGCACATCATTTTATCTATTTTTCTCTTGAAGCATTTCGACGCCGCTCATAATGGCTGTCGCTGTGATGATGGGCACAAGTAAGAAAGTAATGTTGAAGGTTGTTTTCAAGACTTTTATACACATCAACGCAAGTAGCATGATGAGTGGCGTCGAAATGCTACAAATAAAACGGAGGTAGAATGGGACGAACAACGAGGTATGTAGTATGTACATAGCTGAAAAAATTGCAATTTATGGTTACACGTTACACAGCAAAAGTTTGCTTTTTGGTTCCGATTTCCGATGTGCAAAGTGCAAATCCATCATAAATAATGCGTAAAATATTATACATAATGGAGCAAGCAACAAAAATAACTGGTCAACTGAAAGATTGAAATGTCCTAATGAATTGGAGTCTTCATAGTGAAACAAAGCATAAAAATGTCCATCTACTTAATTGCTTGAATATTTATCAGTACGTAAATCATAAATTAGGGTTTTGAGTTTTGATATATCCGTGTTATGCACAACTTATTGTTGGTATAATATCTAGACACAAAAGTCAACAGGAACAGTCATCGCATTTTAGAAGGAAAACGAAAGGATGACGGTTAGAAAAAGTTTTCCACTGAATATCCCTAATTTAAGTCAATATCATATTTACATATTTTACATGCACAAGAATAGGCAAGTATGTACATAAGTAGGTATTAGGTATGTATCACTTCCTCGATACATAATCAAAATTACGACGTGACTCTTTCCTTTCCATCTTTTGTTGTCTCCAGACTCCAGCTTCTAATGATCTCTACTGGCTACTGGCTAATGCTCGATGACGACTCGTATGTATATGAGAATTTGCATGTTTGGAAAATCTTATAATTGTTGCTGGACTAATGACAGATTACGTGTATGTAGAGTCTATTTACTTAAATTCTTCTAAATATAAATAATTATGGCGGAGATCCGGCTTATGCTCATCTCATACTTAAATACTTATGTGATGCTTTTCATCCTCAAAACAAAAAGCAATAATATACTTAAATAATCTAAATCACTGTTTTCGTTCATGAGACTCTACAAATCCTACAATTCATAATATAATCCGTTCATTCATTCATTCATGTATTCACTGTGACACTCATCAAGCAATCGAAATTTTAAATCATCTTAACATGAGAGATTTTAATAATCTTTCATTTTTCATTTTGTTCCACTAATTGAGTTTTGACGACTCCACACTCCCTATATAAAACGGCCCGGATCTCGGTCATTCTTCAGTAACCCACAATAATTGTATTTACTCTATCCTCCACAAGAAAAATACTTATTCAAGATGTCTTCCTTCATTCTCAAGGTAAGTTGTCTTTGAATTTAATACACAATTAATACACAAAAAACCTGGTGAATATTGACCTTTGACCTTTGTACGTTTTCTTTTTGTGCATAGACGCTGCTGGGAATTTTTGCGGTGATCCTGGTGATTGAGGCGAGTCCACTATTGGATGGACCAGCAGGTCAAGTACCAGCACCAGCCCTCGGACTGCAGCATCCAGCGGAGACCTTGGAGCATGCTCAGGGAGCTCGTCAATATGGCGGATATTATGGCAATTACTATGGATACGGACGACCCTATGGAGGTTATGGAGGTTACGGGGGCTATGGCTACCGCCAAAATTACTACGGCGGCGGATACGGCGGGTACGGCCAACGATATGGCGGATATGGTGGCTATGGCAACCGATACTATTAAATTAAAGGAATCCGTGGAAAATACCAACAATAGACAGAGTTTAAAAAAGTAGATTACAATTAAATTAAATAGTTCAATAATGTGCGTATGTATCCGTTCACTGTGTATTTTTGTCTGTTTCATTTTATTTTTTCATGTTCATAAATAGGGTAAAGTTGGCTAAATGTGGGACATTTTGGGATAAAAATAGGAAATTTACATTTTTTTTACAATCTCAGCGTTTTTGGTAGGGCGTCATTGGGAATATTATTTTTAAGGGCGTTACGCCACCTAGTTGAATATCTGGAATAAACTTCCACGTTTTTGGCCACATCTCGGGGGACAAACCGCCGGGCGAGGGACCACACAACCCGGAAATTTCGGGGGGCACGAATAATGTACCACTTTTTGATGGTGTTTGGATAGTGGTGCTCGTAGATTTGAGCGGAGCGGACAAAGGTCGAAATTGTTCTTCCGTAGCCGGATAGTGCCTGGCGAAGGGTCAAACCCTGGAGGTCAATGATGAAGATGGACTCGCTGATGGGCTCCTGGGTCCTTTTGTTCACTTCACTGCCCGCCGTTCTCAAACTCTTTTCAAAGATTTGGATGATGTAGGACTGGAGGCGGGAGTTTTGACCACTTCTTTGGACCTTTCGGAGGTTCCATTTTCCCACGGGGAGGTAGAAAACTGAAATTGCGGCAAAATAGGAAATTTTTGAAAATTTCGTAGAGAGTTGGAAATTCAAAATTTTGAAAGGTGGTGACTTAATTTTTTAATTACCCGGGTTGCCGTCCTTGGTTGTCCCCGATTGCTCGTAGGGGAGAATATCCTTGAGGAGAGAGATGTCATCCTTGGCTAAATTCTCAACGTTGTTTGCAGAGCGCCAAGTTGCAGTCTAAGGATTTTCATAAAAAAGTTTGCAAAAGTTCAAAAATTTTGCAATTTAGTATTTTTGAAAAAAGAGGAAATTTTTAAAATAGCTGGTTTTTACCTTTTGAATTTTCGACACGGCAGTTTTCACTTGATAGTTTGATTCTACAAGAAACAAAACATCATTTTACAAAAATTTGTCAAAAATCGTCACCTTTCAAATAGAATTTCAGAAATTTTGGGATAAATAGTAGAAAATTCAAATTACGTTTCAAGTATCGCATGAAGCTCTCATTGGTTCCCAAAACACTGTTTGCAATGGCGGGCATTTGCAAGGAGTCCACCTGACTTCGCACCTAAATTCAGAATCAATTTTTAATCACAATTTTTTACTTTTTCCAAAAAAATTGAGAATTTTCCCTGCTAAAACTGCTGAAAACCGTAAAAAATAGTTGAAAATTGTCATTACCTGCATCACCAAGGATGTTTTATTTTGACTGGCAACCGGCGTCGAAAACCCGGCCAAAGCCACGAGAAGGACGAAGGACAAAAGAGAATCTCTCATTTTGTCACCAACAGGGAAAACTTTTGCAAAATTGCCCAAAATAAAAAAATAATTTTGGCGAAAGAATAAAAATTGCGAAAATTTGACTTGCTATTTCGAAAACGGAAGGACGGACGGAGCGACTACCACGAGAGTTTGACCGATGCGAATAGACTGTGGATCAGCCACTTACAATTTATACGGGGTGGAAGTTGTTATAATAAAATTCGCAATAAAATACATAATTCGCAAGCTCGTCCGCAAGTTCATTGACTAGATAATAAGAGGATGAGCCCTCTTCTTTTTCTATATATCACATATTATTCTTATGTCTTGTAAAAGGAAGCAAAGCAAAGACCAAAAGACTCTCGGCTTATGTAATACATGCGTAATGTGTGAATTTGTGACTGTGATTGTGATCTTATGGCTTGGTTTTTGGCCTCTGCTGTCTAATGCCTACCGCAAGTCATGAAGGTATTGTGCCGGCCAAGTTAAGCCAAGGCAAGGTCCGCCGTGAGAGAATTTATTTTTTTCTTTTGTACTCCATACACTCTTGAATTTTATTTATTTGTTTGTGAGTTTGATCCCTCTTCAACCTCACCAACAATTGTAGTAGGTATTAACTTGTCATTTTCGCACAAGTAACGTTGCATTTGTTTGTACCTTTTGTAATGAACTACCCAATGTATGTACTTAAGTACTTACTTGTATATTGTATATTCTGACGTGAGTTGCAAACCTGTTTTGCACACTTTTTCAGAGCCCGCGGTCGTTTCTCACCTTTTCCAACTTTTCTCGTGAGCTACTGATCATTGTTTACCTGGATTTTCATTTTCACTTGATGTCCACATCGTACACATTTGCATTTTTGCATACTTTGTCTTCTCGGCTTCCTCTTTGTTCGGTCTGTCTCCTTCTCTACTTGCCTTGCAGCTCAAAAAAGAGCTGGAAAAATAATGCTAGAAAAATTTCTCGTTTTAAAAAGCTAGTTAATGTTTCTCTAATGGTTAATAGAACTGCAGTTAGCCTGAAATTTTTCACGATAACAGTCAAGGCATGAAAAAAAACAAAACCGTTTTATCAAATTAATGAGCTCAAGTCGCATTTCACATTTCACACATTTGCTTCTATTTTTGCGCCTAAGAATGCATTTATTGTTGGTCTAAAATCCTCGTTTATTTAAAATGGCGGAACTACAACGTATGTATATCACCATAATAATGTGTTCAAAATTGTATAAAGACGACTAAGGATCGATGCACTGTGAAATACTTATGCGTATACATACGTGTTATTAATCATTGTTTTATTGGCAGGTGTTTAATTTATAATAATTTTTGTCCATGTGCTGTCTAAGTATACTTCCAACTTCACAACGACAAGGACAGGGCATGTAATCTAATCTTCGAATGAAGCACGCACATTTAATTACCTTTTCAATTTATGCAGCATGCCGTAAGTAAAATGGTCAAAAAGAGATTTGAAAAGAGCACTTAGGATAAACATTGTAAATAAATTAGCAGATACTTTTCTCTGAAAACATAAAATGGTCCAATATTTTTTAAATTGGAAGAAACTGTGAAGCATCAGCACCACTGCCTTAGTAAGTCAACTATACTGTGAAACTAGAAAGAAATTGCACTTTTTTCACGTACAATCTGTATAGGTACATAATAGGATACCACATAATATATAACACATAATGTTCTGGGGCGGAATTCTATATCCGCTAACAAGAAGTTAAAGTTGTAGTTAAGAGCTAACTTTGGGTTAAAGTTCAAGTTAAAATTAACTGGAATTCAATATCGGAGTTAACTCGGAGTTAGCTTAACC
>JAQIVE010003571.1:0-16449 GCA_034698285.1 Sminthurinus bimaculatus | reverse complement strand
GTACTTGTCCAAAGCATCGTTGACATGATGGGTGAGGGTGTTGAGAGTGTCCATGCTAAACAAGGACGAAGATGAGGCCACGTAACTCCTGGCGGACTCCTTAGCGACCGCGGCCACACCGGCCAAACCGGCCAAGGACAAGTATCCCGTGTACCAGGCGACGGCCGCTCCCACTCCAGCAATCAATGTCAAGGGGAGGATCAGACCCATGGCAATGTTGAAAAAGTGTCCCATTCCAAAGGGAAGTCCCATTCCCACACCGGCAGCGGATGGGATCTACAGATTTAAAAAAAAACAAAATTTAATTTTAAATTTCCCATTTTCAAATTTCCCGCCAAAATCACTATTTTGAAAACCCGCCTGTTTTCCCACAAATTTTTTAATTTTCTCACCAAAACTCCTTCAATCCCAGACTGGATGCTGAATCCAGGGTCTTTGTACCCAAAGTTGGGGTTGTATGACGAGTATCCCGGTTGACCTCCGTATTGACCTCCATAAGCGGTGTATTGTTGAGGGGCTCCATACTGTGGTTGTTGCAGCGGCTGTTGGGCATACTGTTGCATTGGCTGTTGAGCATACTGCACATTGTTGTCATACTGTTGTTGTTGGGGTTGGCCATAAGGAACGATTTGAGCTCCAGGGGCCTGGACATTAATGCTTTGACTTTGGTATCCCGGGGATGCAATCGCCGGGGGGAGTTCCTGCATCGGCTCTTTGAATTCCTTTAAACCCGCCAAAGCTCCAGCCACACTTAAGAGAAGGATGAAAGCCGAGGATTTTCCAATCATTTTTCTTCACTTGAAACACAAACACTGAGCACAAAATTGAATGAAAAAATTAGCTGAAGAATTTCTGGAGAATTGCTGTTGAGTTGTTGTGGTCACGAAGGAAGTTGGAGCTGGAATGATTTTGGATGGCGTCCAACCTCGACTTTTAAACCCCGTCAATTTAGACGAATCGAAATGAAAGGATATGATTTTGTGTGTGTGAAAATGGGCTGTTTTAGTATTGAGTGTCCGGTTTAGCCAGCGAGAGAGAGAGAGAGAGAGAGAGAGATTGTGATTTTCTGTTGCTTTTTCAATCCTATGCTCAGGTATTTATACCAAAGTGTGGAAATTTGTAATTTATGAAACTCCAGACTGTCCAGCGCAGTGTCCAAATTGTCCAGTCGGCAACAGGGGACGAGCAGAAAGAGAGAAGCAGAACAAAAGGCCTGTCATCACACACCTTGATGCATGCACCTGAATCCTTTACCTGAGTCTAGACAAAGGGAGCGAGAGCAACAGAGAGAGAGCATGAAAAAGTGAAAGTTCCGTTACGCTCTCTCTCTCTCTCTCTCTCTCTATGTAAATCGTACTACAGCAAAAGAGCTCCGTTTAATTCTCTATTCTCCAGAATTGTAAGAAAAGGCATGGAACTGGACAGGTATCCAGTGTTTCCATTGATGGAAACACTTGTGCTGGACAGAAAGTGAGAGCAATGTGTGCGTGTGTGTGTGTGCCAGATTAGTGAATACATGTATGCATGAAATTTGCTCCAGATTTTATGGCCACCCGATGATTATTTATAATCACAACATTATTGTATGTGTATGTAGAATCTGGTTCTGGCTCTCTGGCTGATTGGACACTTCGATCCGCCTTTCATTTAAAATTCATCATTCACTTGCAGTTTCATTTTGATTTTTCCTTTGATTTGCATTTTTAGTATCAGGTCCGTTCCCTTTGACCCGTTCAGAATGTGAAACTGGAGGCCGGAAGGGGATCAAGGACGACAAAGGAAAAGGAATGAACCTGTTATCTATCTATCTATCTATCCACCTTTTGTGATTAAGTATTAAGTGTGTGTATGTATTAGTTATTAAGTGTGCATGATTATGTATTATGATTAGGCCCTTGTCAAACGGGAATTTGGAGGAATTGTAATAATTGTTTAATTTACTTTACAAGAGGATTTTTAAGGGCTCTCTAAAATGTTTACAATGGTGCAGGTATAGCCGTATTTATTATGTATGTATGTATGTATGTAAGTATGTATGTGGAGGGTTAAGGATGCATCGGGGTGAATAATCAGCGACAAATCACCTTCCTGCTTCATTTACCGCCAGTTGTGTGTGTGTACAGATGAAATATGAATGTAAGGGTACATGAATGAATGAATGAATGAATGCATGCGTACATACCGTTCTCAAAAAAAACTTGGCGCTTACAAGAAACGGCGGGAAAATTGTATAGTGCATGTTTACGGGCGATACAGATTTGACGTGTGCAGCCCCTTCAACTTTGCGTTGGTTTAGCTAAAATTCCACATTTTGAAAAAAGATACTTTCGTCTGATGTACTCCTGAACCAGAAATGTTTGACTAGTTTTCATGCTGCTCACGCCACATAACCTAGTCACAAGTTCTCTCAATACATTCCCCCATAGAATGCAATGGGAGAATATGACTAGGTTATGTGGCGTGAGCAGCATGAAAACTAGTCAAAAATTTCTGGTTCAGGAGTACAAATGAAGATGTAAATATGAATGGCGCTAATTGTTTTGCTAGTTTTTCACGGACATTATGATACATTATGTAAATTCATCAATTATTATAGAGAATATTTTCCAATTTGAGACATTGCTTGGGGAAAAATGCGGGAAAATGTCGTTAAATTTTGACATGTTTTTTGGCAAAAACCTTGATCCAATTTTAATCAACTTTTGGAGAGAGTCAGAGTCATCAAGTTTATGGAGCTTTTGCAGTCGTACACTCTCCTAATTAGCCGTCATGTGCTTTGTAAAGAACAACAAACACGAAACTAATACCCAAAATTACAAGTTAGTAGGTATTACTTGAGCACTTGATTTCAAATGTGAGTTTGTGTATTCCCACCATTAAAAATGTAACCATGAATTTTACCATTTGACAATTATACATATATACGTATCTGTATCTAATTGCTTTGCACACACATAATATTTGTTTGACAGCATCTGTCTACTTGGTACTAAAATCAAGCACAATGTTTTATTTCATGAGCATATTACAACGACAATGAAATAGCCATAAAAATTACCGCACACTCTCAATCCATGTGGCTTCCTCCTTCATTTCTCTTGGATTTTTATTGGCAAAAAGGATCATTGCCTAACTTCTTCTTCTTATGACAAATCTGGGATACATACTTGAAGAGAAGGATCAATCTTTAAAAAAGTCAATATGTATGTATGTAAGCATGATTTTGTCTCTTATAAGAGAGGTCAAAGTCCGCTTTGCTCAAATCCCCTTTGTTTTGAAACTAAATCGTCAAAAGCTGAGGACACCGACCTGTAAGTTCTGTGTAGACTTTCAATGGAAGTAGAAGGCGGTAATTCTGACATCTGGCATATTTTGAATTCCCGGGTGACAATTTTTTTTTCAAAGGTTAATTGAATTTCTCCAAATGCTTCGGTCGGTAATATTTAACGGTTCTATATTTATCCGTACACATTTAAAGACGTGAGGCGGGTGGGTAAAAAAAAGGTCCATTTCCCAAAATCGGTACCAAGGGCATAACTCCGGAGCGGTTTGGCCGAATCACACCAAAATTTATAGGTGTCATTCGGGAGCCCTATTGAAGGTTCCCAGAAAATATTTTTGAAGTATCTCAAAGCATTCGGGAGTTATCGTGTCACGGAGGAACACCAGACATCAGGGTCGATTGTTATACTAAACTTTGTTGGTAAAAATTAGCATATACACAGGATTCAATTTTAGGGGGTAGTAGATTGGGGAGGAAGACAAAATTTTCATGGGTTTACCCGGAAGAACCTAAAAACAAATCTCCGTGATGGGAGAGGTAGGAAAAAATCCGATTTAGCATTTATTTTTTCACGGAAAACTTTCTGGAATTATCATTTGGTTTAATTACTTAGATTGAAGCTTTAAATTTATAGCCCATAATACTTTTAAACAAGTAGATAAAACGTAGCGTCTCAAAATTTCGAAAAGTTTCAAACGATCTCGTACTTACAAGTTAGCCCACCAGCATCAAGGTGCTCACATGCCTGTTTTACATAAAAAGGCATAATCTGGCTCATCCTGTTAAGTAACTTAGGTATAGTGTAATTTCGTCATGTAAAAAATTCGTCGAGTGTTTTGTATCGTAGGTTTCAATAATGTTTTACCGTTACGGTTACTATTTCTAAAGGACAAACATACATATAATTTGCATATGATTTGTACATGTCACCCTAATATGTATTGGTTTTTTAACAATTGGAATGTATCTACATTAATGATAACAGCTAACGATGCATCATGTCAACTTAAACAACGTCACGATGAAGACGAGTTACAAACTAGCACGCTATGTCAAAAGGTTAGACATTGAGGAAAAGGTTTACTTTTTGTTTTCCGTAGATTTATACTTTTCAGTGTTTCGATGGAATATTTTTTCCAACTTCTTAAACAATGTTGTATCACATTGTTTAGAAACATAAGGAGCTTTTCCAAAGGAAATTTTCCATTCACCCAGTTTTTTGTGGTAAACCCTGAACTTTTCTCAATGTCAAAGCTCCCAACTATATAATAATTTACAAGATCATAAAACCTTGTAAAACTAATCTCCAACACTCTAACTGGAATATTGTGATTTGTAATAAAAAGGTATTGTTCGTGGAAAATTATTGGTGTAATATATCTATAATCTATAATCACTACAAAGTTAACTTTTCATAATGTGCTTAGTATAAAATTATAACTTAAAAATATACACGTAATCATAATGCGTAACTATTAACTATTACGTTATAGATACTATAAAATAACAACATTATCGATAAAACATTGTCTACGGGCATAATATTTTATATGTTTCAGGATTTGTACTTTGAGAACGGAAAAATATGGCAACGAAATCAGCGTATGAAAATATTATTCGAGCCTGGATTAAAGAACGTTTCGTTCCTGTGGAGAACAGGCGTCTTTTGCAGTGAGTCCATGGAGTCGAAGGGTGAGTTGAAGACTCTGAATTCGTACACTACAGTGAGACTTACATCGCGAGTGAAGAGTCTTTTCTCGTTTTGTGTACTTTTCGAAATTTCCTGTAAGCATTGGCATAGTTTGTAAATGATGTAGATATTTTATTAGAAAACAAGATGATGGAAATAATAATAATGAGAGAATATTTTCCCTTACTTGAAGTTGTTGCACCCAAAATAATGGAGGGTTTTACATTCTTCTTCTGAATCTTCATAAACTCCTCGTGGGTGTAGTAGGTGGTGTAGAATCGAAAGATTTTTCCTTGCACCACATGCCACTCGTGAATATCAACGCCCTGCTCCTTACTCCAGCTGCTTTTATTACTGTTCACGCGAGCAAAGCTCAACCTTGTCACTTCCGTGTCGTTTGAAGAAAAATACTCTTGGGATTTGTACACAGTCACGTCTTGTCCCATTGGGACGCACATTTGTTTTAATTCACCTGAAACGAGTTACATGATTTTAAAATTTAGGAGTCCTTAATTTTCTTGCCAACAACATAGTCAATGTGGAAATTGAATGCATTTTGTCTATGTTTAGAATAAGAATTTCCTTCAAAACCGTTCAAAGTAATACTTACAGACTTACAATTAATTTTTACAAAAAGCAAAGAGTAAAAATATCATTTTGTTTTCATTATACTTTGTATTTATCACAAAGCCCGCATTTTTTACAGTGCCGTAATTCACAATGCATCGTGGGGATGGTTAGAATATTAAAAAAAGTAATGAATCCGAATTTTCACTTTAAAAATTCAATAGAAATCGAACCAAATTGGTTTCGAGCGGAAACTTTGCAGTATTACTTATGATAAATATTTACTTGTTTCTTGTTTCCCTCAATTACAAAATAAATGTATAGCCAATGGAATCAGTTTGGTTGAAGATTTTTTATTATGCAATATTTTTCAATACACGGGTTAGTTACCATTTCTAGATGTAGAGACGAACGTTGGACACACGGCACAGCAATGACCTTCCAGTTTGACTAAATTTGTACACTGCATCTCCGAAGCGGGTGGACAAGGAAGCCGACTACACTCAATTCGACTATGTAAACATTTACATACACTGCATTCCAATCTGCCAAACGGACCAATTATGGGATGCCAAGATGATCCATGAAAATGAAATCTGATTGAAAAAATAATGAGTCAGATACATAGCAGCAACTGATTGAAAGGGGCAAAAATCTATCTAGAATCTGGAGAGAGAAAAAAGTCCCCTGAGAACTCAGAAACAACTTAAGGAGTTTGCACACACATAAACGGAGAAAAGCCCAGTAGCCGAGCATGAAGTAAGTAAATTAAATGAATCCCCTCATGCATTATTTATGTATACAATACAATTTAGTTTTGTCTCAGTCTTAAATTACTACAATGTTATTGTATGCAAATCAAGGGAAAACGAATTTTCAAATTAAATTATAAAGTGCAAACTTGACGTTTGACATTATATTCATGATATTTTGTATTTTGTGCAATAACCAATGACGCGTTACGCGATGAAAACAAAAAATAAAAAGCATCACAGAAAATTGAGAAAAATTGCATACTTTCCAGCAGAAACGCATCCAGCCCTTTTGGACGGTGTCGTTTGAGACGAAGTGAGAAACCGGTGGCTCAGGAGAACATGCTTTGGTTCTAAAGATTGTTGTTGTCCATCTTCTTGTTGCTGCTGCTGCTGTTGTTGTTGTTGTTGATGTTGTCGTTGTGGGGCAGTTTCCATAGCCGTCACTCCATTTCCCATCCCCCCATCCTCGTCCGTCGATACTGACGTGTATAAATACTGAGCATCAGCAATATCATTCATATTGTCTCTGGATGATGCGGACCTCTCAGCTGACTTTAGTTTGGGACTCTTGGCTTCACTATCCATGTTCACGGCTTCCGCCACCGCCACAACCTTCTTGTTTACACTTTTCCGATCCGCTGTCAACAAGAATGACAAACAAGTCAAGTGAACTCCTATTAATAATACTGGTGCCTTTCAGCCGTCCATTCACATAAGATGCAATCCTTCTCCCTTTCTTGCGTCTACCGAAACATTGTACCTATGTACATACATTGTATATACAATCTACACGTAAGCTGTAGCTGTCTAGCTACAAAACACAAGTTTCGGACCACCCAGAACCAAGACCAACCGTCACAATATTTTGGCTTGTACTTTTCCTTCATCAAGACTTGATTCAAGATTGAAAAACAGGCTCAAAATACCCGGAGTATGTATCTATACAACATATAAATTGACGTATAATATTGACACTGAGTACAACCCTTTAGCCTGCGCTGTATGTCTCGAGAATGGTCTCTGATAACTATTGTGTAATAGGCTCTATAGACTATTATTAAGGGAAGGATAGTAAATTGTTTCAGTCAACCTCAACAATGACTGCCAAAAATAAGTCCATCCTTCTTATCATTTTGTAGGTTTCAAAACATTACTTTTGTACATGTTACATGGAAAAGTATACTACTATTTATATCTAGCACCAAAGTAGTATGCATTATATAAAGTACAAAGTAGATTTTGGAATTTTCGTAGGTAAACATCCCTTGTATATAATTTGACTTTTTTGAAAATAAATATCTTTTTGCAGTAGGAATATGTGTGTACATAGAACGGAGAAAGCGGGACTTGGAAAGTCAGCCTTATTCAGTACGGCATAAGCCATAAACATAAAAATGATTTGTCGGTTCCTCATACTTACTTGTTATATACCTATATATATATATATATTAAATTTGAATCTGTTGTAAAATTTAGGTTTTAGTGCCATCCCTCAAATAAGAAAAATAAGAATCAGTTTCCCGCTGCATATATAAATTATAGAGAAAGATAACTCAACTCACCATTGCAAATAGCGCAGCAAGCTTCTGTCACTCCACCAGATGTGTTTTTGACACAATTAAAGTCAGAACAACGTTTCATCGTACAAAGCACCATTCCGCCCTTTTCATAAAATACGCACATTTGTATGAACATAAATCAGCAACTGGGAAATTTTAGAATACGACTTTCATGGCGAACGTATACTTATAACAACTTGACGAGTTTTTGCATAGATCAAAAAGCTAAATTCGATAAACTTATTAGCCATGCACAATACACGGTTAATATATGTATTTAAAACCCGGGCTCTGTATTCTAAAATTGTCCATCGTCTTGTAATATGTGCAGTATTACTAACGAAAGCAAAACAAAAAACAGTCTTTCGAAAGGGAAGAGAAAAACTGATTGCATGAAGAAAATTGCGGAATTAACTTGAAAAAGCAACATCCATTATGTACATACATTTTTGGATTTCCAACAGAAAAAAGTAGGGAGGTAATCAGTTGTAAATAAAGGAGCAGATCTACATGAGAACAAAACGGAGGCAAAATAGAATGGCTAATTTTACTTAAGAGGGACTTTACTATTCAGAAACATATTAATAGTTGTAAGTTATTCTTAAGTACCTTGGTTGAGAGGTGGGAGGGAACAAAACAGTGGTATAAAAATAAAACCGTTTTTAACAGCAGTGAAAGGAAGAGCAAAAACTTTTCTGGATAAAACACTATGCATAACGTGCATATGCATAGTTGATGGTGCATGCCACATTTACATATGTATGAATGTATGCAGCATGCACATTGTACAATACTAACAACTAACTAACTAATACAAAGTTTGGATGGTCGAACAACAATACCTGACACACACAGTGCATGCAATGGTCAGGTTCGACGCTGAGAGCGGGATGTCCGCTGGTATTGGCGGCAAACACTTCCTTGTCTTTATAAATCTTGCCGTTGTGCATACAGGAGACGTATTCCAAGTGACTGCGTACTAATGGATCATCAGGGTCCAAATTTGTTTCTTCATCATAGTAATGACTACCGCTGTCCACTCCTGCTCCTTTTTCTGCATCGCTTTCGCTCTCATTCTCATTCTCAGTTTCCCTATGGTGATCGTGGTCAAGAGAACTATCTGTAGTTTGTACTGTAGAAGTTTTGGGGAGAGGTTTATTTGTATTTCTTCCGCAAGCCTCGCAACACGCATTAATTCCCTCGAAATCTTCCTTCGTCAGGCCCATCGTCCTCGACATCATCATAGCCATTGTAGTCACACTCTCGACATCAGAAAGCCCCGACTCTTCACCCCGGCAGCAGTCCAACTTAGTGCAGTTTAGCCTTCCACTCTAATAAAATATTCAAAAAACATTATTTTCGTTCCCCCTGGTTTAAAATTGCTCCACCGTTACTATTTCCTCTCCTCTCTGCTCTACACCTCGACTGTATTATTAACTATTCATTTATTGGTGCAGTTACAACAGAAGCCGTTGTCAAGAATTTCTAATCCCTGTATATTGTATAGTTACATAACAAGACATTAGCACCAACAAACAAGAAACAACTGTTTGGAAACAGCTGTATCAATTATTGTAACATCTGTCTCCAGCTGAGCTGTGTGAACGTAAAACGAGAACTTACCTGCAGACAAACACAGAGCACGCAATGAGGAGAGGACGTGTTGGCATGCCAAACTTCACCAGGTAAATAGTGACGGGATCGAAAAAGGCATCGTTGAGATTCCTTTTGAGACTCTAGCAATGCTCTCGCTGACGAGTCTGACTGGACTGATGAAAATTGTTGTTTTTGCTTATGTAATTGCTGCTGTTGTTGGTAATATTTGGAGCTTACTTGGCCGTTTCCATTACTGCTTTTCCCTCTTGTTCCTCCTCCTCCTCCTTCATCTCCGCCTCCTACTTCTGACAATGGAAAGTCAAGAGAAAAGAGAAAGAAACGTTTCTTACTCACGACCACTATTTAGAGCAGAACAATAGGGAAATTATCCTAGGCCTTTTTTCTTTTCGTGATTCCTCAAATTGAACGAAATTTGTCACTATTAGTTTGATTGGGGTTGGAATGGAGTGGAGGAGACCGGGAAATAAGTACAAGTATCTTTATCGTTCTCTCCGTACAACATGGTATTCCTCGTGGGATAAAATGCTGAGACGTGCAATGTATTGACAACATTTTTTTTATCGGAACCTCATAGGCAAAGTATGTACATACAGTGGAGACAGCTGTGTCTGTTCAAGGCATGAGTAAATCGAAACATTCTCAGCTGGTTCGTGTTCTTGTGCATTGCTCCTGTATCCTAACTATGTAACATATGTACATTGTACATGTATTGCACAGTGCGGTTGAACCCTGCTCTTTGTGGTCGTAATTCGTCGTCATGTGTGTGGGACGTATTCTTGGTCACAATTTAATGGGAAATTCATTAGACTGTGTTGACGAAGATGTTAAAGTTCCGTCGCACAGTATCTGCCCATACAAACTCTGTCACTCTTTTGATTTCTAAGTAATTTTAATTTCTGGAGAGAAACCCACTCAGAAACTTAATGTAGAGGAAAACTCAAAAATAACATATTATTTCTTCGTTTTTATGCAGACGTTTGGTGATACAGTAATAAAACTGTGATTTGCATTACTTCGAGCTTCAAAAATATTGTCTGGTTCTAAAAACAAAATCTATTGATTGGTGTAAAAATTTGATTTTTTTGTCATTTTTTATTGCGGTGAATAACCATGTGGTTGCTTTCATATCCGTATAATATAGCCACTTATCTTGTAGAATTATTCTTTAAAGCTGCTAAAATAATACAATTTATGACAAATAGTTCTTCACCCTTCTACTTGCACTATCAATACATAAACTGAAGCCTTCGTCGATTAAATATACATCAAAGCTAAGATTACGCTTATGTTAAAAAAGAATGACAAATGATTTGCATATAAGTGTACTTGTAATGTAAAACAAAAACTTTTCAATATTCTTGGAAATGCCCCAACTTCCTATAGATATGTATACATCACAATTGAATGAAATTGTGTAAGGCGTAAGTAGAATAGTGCTTGGAATAGGAATTGAGGAAAGGAAAGAAATACCTTTTGAGAATTATTAATATTGTACATCAGTGCAAACTACAAACTGTACAATAATATCAGACTCCACTGCCTTTCAAATCCAAACTTTCTCTTTTTCTCTTGCTTACTCTTTAATATACTCGACTGGTCTGTTCCACACGTATGTATAAGGAAGTATATTCGCCAGATAATACGCCGACTTGAGAATGAGAATTGATTCTGTTCCAAGTCCACATGCATCCCCACTCCCCTCGTCCATATCGAAAGAACTGTAAACTAAACTCTAGCAGACGGCGGGGGAATGAGGAACAAAGTGGGTACACGATAAAGATAAAAGCGCCGGTTGAAGGTTGAAGGGTAAGAGAAGGAAGTTTTCATAAGCACGTTGTAAATTGAAAGACCATTGGGAGACAAAATAGATAGATAAATAGTAATATACATACATCCACATATGTATCTATAGATGTGTGCATGAGCATATTCATCATATACATACGAACACATGCTTACAGTTACAGTAGATGGAACGCATGTATAATAATAATATGTATTATGCATAACTGACCTGAGCTTAAGTTGGCCGCGTGGACAGCAGTGCAGAGAATGAAAAGTATAACAAGAGTGATGAGGAGCAAGTGGGTAGTAGTAGCTGTGGCTGTAGTTTTAGTTGGCGGCATGATTAGAATGGGAAATGTGCTAAATGTAAATTCAGATAAAAGAAGAAAAGCTAGGGTTGAGGCTGAAACTGAATGATGTTGGATGGATATATTGTATGAAAAGAGAGAAAGGAAGGAGATTTGGACAAAGGAGAAACGTAGGCTTCAACACTAGGCGGGGGAAAGGAGAAAGCGATAGTCTCTGAATAGTGACGCCAAGCTTTCCTCAACTTGATTCCCACTTATACTCGTATTTGTATTCGTATCCTTATCCGTATTTTTCGCTTTCCTTTATCCCTTGTTTCTTTATACACGTGATATTCTAACTGGGGAAGTTGGGAATAGTCTTCCACTCGTCTCTTTGAGTTTCTTTCACTTTCACACTATTTTTTGCTAAGCGTAGCTTCTACATACACAAAAAAATTTGGACACGGAAGTTCAAGAAGTAATAGAAGAAATAGAAGAAGAAAGAAGAGGAAGGTCGAAGAAGCACAAGAAGAAAGTGAAGCAAGTATTAGTTAGCAGTGCAGTAGTAGCTGAAGAATTTGAGTTATTTCCACAGTTCAAATGTTCCTTGTGATAGCGGCAACGACAGTAAATACAAAAATAGTTACGATCGTTTGGCTATTAGTTTTACAGAAAGAGAAGAAGAAGAAGCAGAAGAAACAGATGTAAACTTGCTAGCAGAACTAAGATGGACTAGCAACTGACACTGACTGCAGAGCTTGAAGAACTGCAAATTTCCCATGTAAAACAACCAATTTTACTTCTCCGTATCCTTCTGTTTCTGGCTCTCTTTCTCCTTTGCTTTCTCCCTTTCCTTCGACCACCGATGCTACGACTACTTGGCAGCTACTTGCTTTCTCTCCTTCTTATTCTCTCTCTCTCCCCCGTCTTCTTTCCTTCTGGATAAAACTTTCTCTCTGCGGGTAAAAACAGTCTCCAGTTCAGCTAAGTTAGATAGTGCATAGTATAGTAGTATATTAGTTGAAAGCACAGTGCAGTGTACAGTGTACAACAGCCCCATGAAAACTATAGTTGGGGTGTTTCCTTATCCACTGCACACTCGCTTTTCATTCGCACATGTCCAACAGCACAAGAGAAATCAGCAAACAACGGACTGACTCCTCTATTTCCTCTTTTTATGTATATCTGTGGCTATTTGTACATGTATATGACACTGTCCCTTTGGATATTTACTCGTGTTGATTGCCAATTCCTACGATTTTTAACGCACTGCGTGCAAATTGCAAAACAAGACGAGGCAAAGAGAGAGAAAAGTTATTGCATATACAATATACATACACACACAGCATGGAGCAGGATGGTGCAAGCAAGGGGGCAAACCAAAGTATCATCCGTCGAATACCAAAGTATGTGTGTGTATCTAACTGCGGGGACAAAAAACCAAACCACACGCAAAGAGACACTAGTATTGTGACAGTTGTAAAACTGATAAGCATTTGGAAGGTTGACAATTACGTTGACACTGGCATTCGCAGTGGCAAAACAAAGACCAAGACGAAAGCACGAATATGAAAGTGAAAGGGAGAACAGAACGTCACAAATATCAGGATATTGACCACGAGCACCGAACAATGTCATTAAGATCAACAAAAACTCGTTTTTAATGGTCATTGTGTGGTTCGTATAAAAATAAACGGAGTTTTGATCTTTTCTTGTGTCTCTGGTCTCTGCCCACCTGGCTCTTGAACCCTGAGATCACAAGAGATGAGAATGGGTTACTCGATGCTCCCCAAATTCAGACTAATTTCTAATACTCGATTCGATACCTATATAGATACATACCATGGAATGTTTACGATTAGCTGCGTGTACTTTTTATTGCTTGATGATCAGAAGTTCTTGTTACTATGTATTATTTTGGGTACTGTACAGTAAAATTAGCTATAATATAGCTGTCTATAAATTAACTTTTTGTTCAACATTGATAGTGAATGTGTGTAATCTCCTTTTGGTTTTTTCCAACTTGACGATACCTGTAACCTGTAAATAAAGTGTTGTAGTATCTGTAGTTCTTTTTTTAGTTTTCCTTGTCCGCATGATGGCTATTTTGGCCCAAAAACACGGACATAAAATTAAAATGATGCTTTATTCTTAGGTTGAAAGTAGATAACAGACAATTTTTGTAATATAATGATGATATGAATGAATGAGTCAAGGATAAAAAACAAACTTACCCCATGACTAGTTGTTCTATGTATACATAAGTAACGTATACAACCATGTTTTTTAATGATTTGGAATCATTTTCTTGATGAAAATGTTTAAATGTAGGACAAAACATACACAAACAACATGCAGAATAAGGTGACACACCACGTACAATAGAATTACAGTCATTGTGCATTCGTTTTTTGCCCTCTCGTTTTAATGAGATAAAGTGAACGATAAAAAATAGTGCAATATTTCGTCAGAAATCAAATAGTTTCATAAACGACGACACTGTTTATCAGGGTTGGTTTTACACAAATAGTTAGAAATCTAATTTTCCTTCTAAAATCTGATATTTATAGTCCTTGTTAAATTTTTTACGGTGCATTGTAAGTACCACATGGGCAAATAACATGGTGTACTAAAAAATCATGGCAATTACATGCGGTATGCAGCAAATCCGCTGTATGCACAATGCACAGTGTAAACGTGACAAGAGCTTAAGTAGAAAGAAGTCACGTTGCACCAGGGTCTAGTAATATTCTGACGACTTATGAGTGTACAGATGAAAGAAAGGAATGTGTGGAACTGTCTAATATATTTTATTTTATTCTTATCGCCATTTTCAACGGTGATGGACATCAACTGAATGGATATTCCCATTTCAATCTGATGGTTCCGAAAACCCCGATAAAACCACGCCGGGGACTAGGACTACACGAATTAAATCAGTTATTTCTCTCACTGCAAATATCATATTAATGGGATTATACCTAACTGTCTTAAAGCGCCTTAGAGAGCTGCTCTCATATGTGTAACTCTCGTAATTAATACTCTGTCACGGCTTTAACCTAATTACATTTCACAAGATGCCAAGTAGAACTGCCCGTTCGCCTGGGAACAAGAGTATTGTATATTTTCATATTTGTATATATTTACATAAGTCTGGAGAGTGCGTACACATTGGGGGAGGGCAAATGTAGTCTGATTTTTCGACAGGTACATATATTAAACCTTGCGTAATAAGTAATCTCTTGTTGGCGCCTCTTTTTCTCCAGGTTCCTCAAATAGCGCAATGTAAATAAGTACTGAGCAGTGCACAGTGAGTACACTAGAATTAGTAGTTAGTTACTCGTATGCCTCAAATTGGAATTAAATCGAAGAAAAATATAATATGTGACTGATCGAAAAACTCGAGTTCCATATAAGTACAGTTTGCTCACACGAAGGTACACACTTATGTATGCATCAGTATGTACACATCACATGTAAATCATACACAATACATAGTATATCAGTATGTTTTGGGAAAACAAAGTCAGAGACAAAGTGAAAAAATCCGATTATTATGGAATGGGGAAAGAGCAAGTATAGATAATAGGGGCGTCAATGAACTAGCACAGCGTGTTACGTAAAATTGTAAAAATGACCATGATATGAGGCAAATGACAGTTACCGTATAGATATTCTGTGGAATTACATACAGTGAAAAATGAATGCAACTAATCAATACTACTTAGTGTCCAGAAAGTAACAAACTAGCCAGATAATTAAAATGTGTGCCTTTCACATGGATTACTGGCTGCATGCATGGATTATAGATACTTACTAGTGAATGCGTATAATATGTAACACTAACTAACACAACATAAATAATCTATTTCCATACGGCCCTTCAAAAATTTGAATCACTAATACTGTAAAAATACAAAATACGATCCTTTTTTATCCGTAAACTTGGAAATTTTATTCTAAAGCAGTAATTACACAAGCATGAAATATCCAATTACGAGTTGTGAATGCACATATCTACTTGCAGAAGTATATTATACGGTGATATGTAGCACGCTATCATTGCTTTATGTTTACTTTTTCCACAATTCTGACGCTTGTAATGAGATTTACCAAGGCCCATTAATGTTGTATATAACTATACAATTGCCTACACATTGTCTATACATTGTAATTTCTAAGACGAGAGATATTCATGGAATCGAGGAGGATGCGCGATTTTAACCTCAACCCCAACACCAAACCGCATATGAATTTTTATTCTGTATTCTGCAAACAAGTTATGACATGGATTTAATTTATTGTTCTTCAAATGTTATTCTTTTATACATATCATAATAATATGATATTATAATATACTGTATTTTACTAATGTCTAATAATTCCAAGGGTAAATGGACTCGATACATGAAAACAAAACATTCTAGAATGCTGGAATGACGAGTTTTCATATCAATGATTATTTACATGTATTTAAAATTAAATCATAAATTTCCGCATAGTACTCCGACTCAGACTACAACACTTGCCTCTGTATTAATTTCTAACTTCAGTTAGTTCTTCAGTTAGTCACATTACTAAATTTATTCCTGTATGCGTGCCCTTTTTTGTCAGTTTTCTTCTTAATTTAAGCATACATTGTACAGTACAGTGGCCTTCGTTTTTTGTGTTTAGAAGAATGCAAGACGTAAGGATTAATTAGTCATGTCATCCCTAGTTGCTGTCGAGTGAACTTTAGTATACATTTTGTGTACTCATGCACATGTACTCATACATAATGTATTAAGAAAACCGTGCATGCAAAAACTGTCCATTCTCGCGAGCCCGGCTCGCCGAAGATTTCGGAGGGGAGAAATTTTTAAAACGAAGATTTTCGGCGCGGAGCGCCGAAAATTTTTTTTTTGAC